>PPHD01014853.1:4380-16442 GCA_002909625.1 Bambusicola thoracicus | reverse complement strand
CCTAGACCCCATTTAAGGGCTGACTCCCCAGGAGGAAGGATCTCTATCTGGAGATCCTCCCTCTGGGAACCTTTCAGCGAGCCCAGAACACGGGTAAGATCTTTATTCCGCTTCTGCTTTGTAACAGCGTAATCTTTCTAATCCAATACCTGTTCCCCGTACAGCCATACAAGTAATCATCATGACTGATGAAGGTGACCAGCCTAAAATACCCCAAAGTTGAAAATGTGTGCTCATTAAGATTCATAATGTTGATTGTGTGGAGAATGTTGGCATTTCCCCAAAAAAGTATTTACCCTGTAATTATACTGCTATGTTACTTTCCTGACAACGTGAATATCTAATTTTGAATCAGTGGATTAATTTCATTAAGTGGGATGCTTTTGCTTACAGAAAATATCAGTATAATTGAGCCTGTGTTTGTATTATGAAAGCATTTTCTGTTGGAAATTTGGCCAGTTCTCACAAAAGTGCCATTGATCTGAGTATTTGGAACGAATGCATGCATAAAAAACTAGTTATAAATAATAGCTGTGTCATAACGTCCAGGCGGGCTGGGATCTTAATAAACAAAATGGCTTGAAATGTTTTATTCTGCCTCAAGGTTGGAAGTGTCAGAAGATAAAGCACGCTTTGGGGTTATTCTGAGGAGCTACAAAAAGTGATGAAACTTCTTAGGGTAACTTTGTGGGGCTCACAGGTGGTGTGATGCAGTGTCTCCTGACACTTGGAAAAAAAAAAACCTAAAAACCCCAAAGATTGTTAGAGTGGTAGGGTTTTTTTTATGCTTCCTAATAGCTTTCTTGCAAGTATATTACTTCTGCAAGCTTAAGTAGGATAGTGAAACTGGCCTGAGAAGAGCAGGCATGTTCTTCCAGTTCCATTCTTGGGTTGTACTGTTTCATAATCTTGCATCTTTGTAAGATCTTCCTTTTGTGTAAATAATGATTGGACTCCTTTTTCTAGGGAAATTGACAGAATCTCATTGCTCTTTAGAAAGTGACCTTAGATTTTCTTTTTTTTCCCACTTGCTCTTTTGATTCCTTAAAGGCAGATGTTTCATCTACAGTGAGACTAAAGGGGAGCAGAAGGGAACACTTCCATCCTCTCAGTACAACTGTCCTTGGGCATATTAAAGACTAGTACTGTGCTTATGGACCTTTGAAGTTGGGTGACAGTTGAATGTGAAGATTAATGAGTTTAAATAATGCATATTAGTGTCACTCTAAATGAGTATTTACACTGCAGGATGTACCTGCGTTGTTTTCTAAGGCACATCTTGTTCGGACGTCTGCACAGTGTTGGTGATTTGCATCCAGGTGTGCTCATCTACCCCATTATCAAGCAGCCTGATACTTTAAATAGAAGACATGCATCATTAGATAGTTGCCAAATAACTGGCAAGTCTTTCTTGTCCTCTTTTTTTTATGTTCACCTGTCATTTCTCCTATTAATTTGCATTTAGCAGCTCTCTGTTGTCAACTGTACTCAAATTGTCATCCAGTTTTTCATCTTGAATGTATTCCAAGTGCTCCAGGTCCTAATGTTCTATTGACTTCTACTGTCTCGCATTTAGGTTCCTCACAGATCAAGGGAAAGGTTAAGTCATATGAAGTCTTGAAAGTGTCAGTAACCAATTAAAATAATTTGGCTGATAATTTGACTGCTCTTAACTGATAGGGAAGAACAGATTCATTCTATTCCTGCACAAGATAGCGCTTTTAAGCTCAGACTTCATTTCTGAGAAAGAAAAACTCCTTTAATAACAGCAAGAAGCTCGTTACTGTATTAGATCTGCTAAGATCCCAGTGGGAATATTAGATAGACCCAAGCAATGTGATGCTGGTGAACAACCAAGCCTTCATTGGCTTTTGTGCTACCAAGAGGGATTGTGCATGTTGGGAGTATCATCTTACAGCAGTTTGTTTGTAGAATTAAAAACCAAGGGTGATTGACTGTCTTCATGTCAAGCAAACGCTGCAGCCAGCTTAAAATATGAAGTGCAAAAATTTATTTAGAAGATGGAAGTGGCAGCTGCATTCTTTTTTTTTTAAGAGGCCTGGAAGGCAGAGACATGCTGTTCTTTCTGTTTTCATTGTCTAACAAGGTAGTAGGATGGGAATCTATTTGCAGTGTAAGTTCTTGGAATGCAGTTTATGAAACTCTAATAACTTCTTATGCTTGCATTTATGAAATATTTTTTCTCTTGAGTTGCTGCCTGCTGGCTACTTTGCTGTTGCATACCACTTTGGTCCTAAAAATGATTAGGCGTTGCATGGTTTGCTTATACACTTTCTGAACTGTTGATTTGTTGGAGACTACTGCAGTTTTAGATTGGCTTGTTCTTCGTACTGCTTTCCTCACTCAGATTTCTGACCATCTCAGGGATTTCTGGGTTGCATCCAGTCAAGAAAGGGGATGGCTGGGAAAAAAGTCAGGGACAGTGTTTAAACTCCTCTAATGTTAGTCATAGCTTCATAGGTTACAGTATTGCCACCTTCTGGATGTGAACGGATACATAAGAAGTTTATAGGCTAATAGAATTCCTTAATTTTTTTGGACTATCAGAGAATTGGAAGGGTTTGTGAAGCTCTCTGCAGGAAGAAGTAAATCAGAAGTGCTGGAAACGTGTTGAGGGAGAAAGAGCTGGGAATGGAAAGAGAGGAGAAAGCAAGTCTAGAGTCCAACCAAAGCAAGAGATGTCAATTAAGAAACATTAAAAAGTTCAGCTCTTTGGGTGTACTGAAGTGTGAGGTTTCTGCAGCTGTTGAACGCTGCCAGGAAACAGAAATTCCTGACCAGCTGCATTTGTTTGGAAGAGATCGTCCTGTGGGTAAAAGGATGTCTGATGCCACAGGAAAATACAAAGAGAAGTGTTGCCAGTAAAAGCGCTGTAAGCGTACACTTGTGAACCCGCAGAGAATGTGTCAAAGGGAAAAGTACATGCAAAACTGGACAAAGTATTTTATTTGCCACTTCTTCTCTGTACCTATAAATTTGACCCAGCAGAGGAGTGAGAGTATTTTACTGACCAAGGAAATTTCCTGGCTGTGCTCCAACTGATACACAACAGCCAGACTTTGCTTTGGATGTCATTCCGATACCGATACTGTTGAAAGAGGTAGTGGAGGAAAAGACAGCAACTAGCTGAGAAATCTGAAATGGAATGGAACGGAAGAGACTGATGTGTTTTGCATCTGTTAGTGGTTCTCCCATGTTTCAGCACTGCCCTGTCACGTTTATTAGCACACCTTGTTCCCTCAGTCAAGGTCACATTCTTTTTTCCACCCCGTGCATCTGTTGGACAGATTGCCGTGCTTATTTCAGGCACCGATTGCACAGTATTTTTCATAGTCTCGTGTAAAAAGCTGGCTGAAGATGGCTCATTTTGCATTTAACCTGTTTTTCGGTGTTGTTTGCAAACTAAGCAAGTATTTCTAGTGTTTGTTTTTTATAGGTGTGTCTTGCTTATTAAATAAAGTATTAATTGTAATGACAAATATCTCTTACTCAAAGAACGTAAGTGCTTTGCTGTGGGGGAGGCATGAAGGAATTTACATACCAAAACCTTTCTTGCCCGAGTCACTGAGAGGGGAGGTAGATAAGATGGAACAAAATAGTTCTGCTCTGTTTTGTACGAGTCTTTATCGCTTCTTTGTGCTCTTCCAAATCTGACTCTGATTAAGAGTTGAGTGCTGTCTTTAAAAACATATCTGAATTAATGGCTTCTCTGTGCTAATCTGCTTAGCTGAATGTGAATTTGCCTAAACATAAAATAAGATGGATTTAGTTTTAAGACTTCGTAGCTAAAAAACGTAGAGGAATATATTCTGCTATCCCAGTCAGGTGGTTAAAATAGAGTTACTGCTCTGAAAGGGTATTTGTTCTTGTCCGTGCACTTGGGTTTAGATCCTATATACATATATTGCTTCTGAAATTCTCTCTGGGAAGCGTTCCTCTCAGGATTCCTACATGCACTTGGTTTCACACACAGAGACCCTTTTCGATGCCGTAAGAGAATCCACAGAGACAAGGAGTTTATATCGCTGCTGTCGTGTGGATCCGTTATGAAATGAGCCAGTTTGGTACAGTCATTTCCTGGCTTTGTTCTCAGTCAAGAAATCAGACACTTATTTTTAAGTATTTTCTCAGATTTCTTCCGAGGTCCTACTGTGCCCAACATTCGTCTGGCTGGGTTAGAACATGTTCTGCATTTCACAGCTGTCGATGGGAAAATTTACATGAGAAGCTACAAGTGAGTGTGGATTTTATCCGTGTTTGCTTTTTTTGGTCCACTTGTCGAGCCCTCCCAAATTTTAGCCTGTAATTCTGTAATTGAACTGCCCGGAGCAGTAGCAAACTGCATTTAAAACATACGATGCATAGAGGTAACTCAGTAACTTGCGTGGCAGAAGGAAAGCGCTTAAGACCTAAATGTGTTCATTCCTTCCTCGTTGAGCTCTTCCTTCTAGCTCGGAGGACTGTTCTCTCACGGTTGGACTGGTAAGGTGTTGCAAATTAGACCCAGGGGATTGGTGAATTTGAGTACCTTTTCAGACTTCACTGCCTTAGTCTGATGTCAGGCTGATGTCTAGGACTCTGTTGAAGAACAGCAGGCAGTACGCTGCAGCCAGAGATACAGAAGGGAAAACAGGAACATGCTAGAAGATAATCTTTCTTCCTGCACTGGCATTTGCTCTCAGTTCGTGGCCTTTCCTCTGTGGGCTGTGAGTGCTGAAAGCTTGTGTATTCCTGTACGACTTTGATTTCTCTTGTAACAAAAAAGCTGTCTACAGTCTCATTCTTAAACAAGGAAAAAACAGTGTGCGCACACAGCAAAACAACACCAAAAAAGTGCAGACTTCTTGCCTAGGGCTCAGGGTGTTTTGCTGTAAGCTGTAGTATATGTTCTTTCCCTGTTTATTAACACACAGGGCGCTATTTTGTATTTATGGAATGGTGTGGCTTTTTAGGGCAGTATAATTGAATTTCAACAGTTGTAATGAGAGTACCAATCCCATTTAAAAAAACAGAGGCTAAGCAGGACTGTATCTTCAGTGCATTCATGTTGTGATGGAAATGAATTATAAATTATTATTGATAGACATCTTTCTCAATAACAGGATTAGCAGTAGCAGTTGTTTTTAATAAGCCTCCCAACTGCAAGATTGAAACTGCCCTTTAGGAAGACAGATAAATATTTATAGTAAGGATAATGTTGGTTGTTTTTGTTCTTCTCTTCTAGGGTATTTCTGAAGAAATCTGGCTGTAAAATACCAAGAATTGAACTGGAAGATATAGGACCTTCATTAGATTTAGTTATGAGGAGAACACATTTAGCTTCAGATGACCTTTATAAGCTATCTTTAAAACAACCCAAAGCCCTAAAGGTAAATACCTTGGGATCATATGCGTCCTTGATTTTAGGCAATTAATTTGGTGGTTTACTGGTGATGATACAGGCAGACGCCTGGCTTCTCACCACAGCTACAGGCACACTCTGCTGCTCAGAAATACTAATGCCGTTCTTCCCTTACAGCCTAAGAAGAAAAAGAACATCTCCCATGATGTGTTCGGTACAACTTATGGTCGAATCCACATGCAGAAACAAGATCTTAGTAAACTGCAGACAAGGAAAATGAAGGGGTTAAAAAAGAGACCAGCAGAGAAGTCAGCTGAAGATGGTGGTATTAGTCCTAAAAAGACAAAATCTGTGTGATGGTCAGGAACAACTTCAAAAACTATTTGTATCTTATTTTTTTTAATGCAATTTGTAATATAAAAGTGACAAACAAAGGATTCGGCTGCCTTTACCTTTAGTTTTATATTAAAAACAAAACGTAACGCACATTTCTTTTATGACTTGTCATTTTCAAGGAAATGTTGAGTTACTGAGCTTTAGCTTAGAACCTGCTTATTTAGAAGGGGGGAAAAAAAACACAAGATGTAACTTGTTTAGTTTTCCAAAGCTGAATATTTACTCTCTTGATATGAGCAAACATGTGCCAGTTAAGCAGGTGACTCATTTCCCAAACAGTTTTATGGTTATAATGTTGGGAAACCTTGATCAGTCAACCTATCTTATAAATTCTTTGCAGGACCATCATAGTGTGTACACATACTGTGTGCAACATGAATTCTGCCTTCAAACACTGCTGATCTATTTCGGTTTATGCTCAATTGCAATACTTAATAAACTCCAAACCATTTTCTAAAGTATGAACTCATACCGTGTGTCTAATGCCAGATTACTTTTAACTGTTGCACCAAGCCCTCCTTCACATTTGCAGAATCAGAAGTGATAAAGGTGTTTTTGCTGTGTTCATCACCATGGTAGCAAAGTACCTGATGTTTGCTTTAGGTATAAATGAAACCTTTACAGTTTGAAATTCAATCTTTGATGCTTGATTTGTGCCCAGAATGGAGGGAGCCCAAGGTAAGTTCATATTTTTGCTGATTTTAAGTATTTCTACCATGCTTCATTTTACAGTATGTGAAGCAACCAAGAAAGGTACAAATCTCCTCTTACCTGTGTTTGAGAGCTGCTTCTTTCCAGAGTTTATGCTTGTGAGTTGGGGAGGATTCTATAGTTATTCTAAATATGTGCACTTTATGTACATGATGAACACAGCAATGCTGCAGGTTTGCTTTTCAGTACTTTTTTACTCGGTTCTCTTAGAGTTTCATCAGCTGAAGTGTCACTTCAGAAGGAAACAGTTTATTTTTACTTCTCCTCCTTCCTGGATGGAAGCCGTTGGGCAGCTTTGCTGTCCTTGTGTAAGAGCTGAGCTGCAACTCTGGCTGTGCAAATGCCACACGGTGTTCTTGCTGCACTTGGTTTGATGAAACTTGCAGCATGACAAAGAAAAGGCTTTGAAAGTTTGGGCTCTTTTTGAGGTCATTTAGCTAAGAAAAATATTATATCTTCAATGTTTTCCCTAAAAATATTTTTCATTGTCAGGCTGTGTTTTTTTTTTTTTAATACAAATTGTTTTCAGGTTATGTTGCTATCAGGGATTTAAATTTGTTCAGTTTGTAGTAAGTACTTTGTATTAGTCAAAGTGGTGCTGTCTTGGTGCAAAGTGGGCAGTGTGAGTTTCTTAGTGTGCAAAGAGATAGTTGCTAGCTTGGCTTCATCCTGAGCTCACCTCATTTCTTTTGGAGAAGTTTCAGCCTTGCTGCAAAGCAACAATTAAGCCATGAGACGGGTGGCAAATGTGATCTCTGTTGTACAGCGTGTAAGATGGCACCTCTGCATGGCAGGCAATGCTGTGGTTTTGAGTATCTGGTTTGACTCAAGGTGAGTGGAGATATGAGGGCTAAATATAACAACTTCATAGTTACGTGTTCTTTCTCACAGTCTTTTAAAGCATGAGGAAACTTGTCAGATGCTGCGCTGTAGGTGTGTGCGTGGGGAACAGAACACGCTGTGCTCAAAGGGCAGCTGTCAAAAGGGGCCTCACCGCAATTGCCCCTCGCGTCTGGAGCTCTCTAGGTCTGAAAGCATATAAACGTGGCCCCCAGGGCTCTGTGGTGTGGGCAAGGCACAGCTGGCATGTTCACCTCTCCTTTTTTCATCTCCTTACCTTCCAGTGATGCACTGGAGATATCTGTACAGCCCATAAATAAAGCTGAGTTTGGTTTGGAGGAAAAACTCCCCACTGGCAAGGAGTGCTTCCTGAGGCTGTACCTGCACAGCAGCAGCAGAGCAGAGGTGGAGCTGCCTATGAGGAGTCATGCCCTCACTGTCCTTAGATGAGCTGGCAGGAAGGCAGGGGCAGGGATTGGTGCCTTCTGCATCCCTGTGGTTTGTGTGCTTACGTTGCACAGCTGTGCTGCTGTGCTGGCACCTTCAGTGCTATTGCTAATGAGGCTGCTGTGATTAAAGGTAATGATGCAGTTACACAATGAATTCTAACTGTACCATATGTGTACTTGGCACTTTGTATAGTATGATTTTAAAAAAGGTTGGAGGAGAGACAGGTAAATACCGAGTGATGCCATATGCTGGGTTCTTGGAATTCCCACGTTCTTGGGGATTAGTCCCACACAGGTATCACAGTAATCACAGCCTCAGTCTGTGTTAGTACATGACAGAGTGAGCACTGAGGGAATGAGCATCTGTCTGCAGTCAGCGCATGAACTCCTTTCTATTGCCCAGATTTTGTGGGTTTGAGTTTTATCTGGACAGTTCCTTAGCAACCTTATTTGTTTTCGCTGACTGCTTTCTGGGTTTGAATGTGATGGGTTTCCCGCCCCCACGCATGTCGTTGTAGTTGGGGAGGGTTAGAAGAGGGCCTGAAGAGAGGAAAGTCAGACACCAGCCATAGCTGGTACAGCACTGACTGCTGTGTTGTTCAGCCAGCAAAAAAAAAAAAAAAAAAAACCGAAAGCTGAGGACTGTTGCTTATTTCAGATGCTGTCAAATTGAAGGGAACTAGAGCAGAATTGTTAGAGACTTTTTCAATATGAAAGAGAAGGAAGTGGAAAAAATGTGAGCTATATGTAATAACATAGCCATACATAATCCATGTGAGCATGTGTACTCTGTGTGGTGCAAATAGTTCTCCTGTGTCTCCAACGCGGTTTGTCTCCTCTTGGACACTGCCAAAGTACCTCTAAGTAAGGCTGATACATCCCTGAGAAACAGATCAGCTGTAGCAGAAGTCATGTTCCCTAAAATCTTACAAGGAAAAGAAGACACAAGGCACCTGAATACGAAGCCTGTGTAGGATTCCCTTCTAAACTGATGGATGTTCAAAGCAAACAACCTGACTGCTGCCGTAGAGGAAGAATAACTCCACTGTCATGCATTTATGCACGATAACAAGGAAGAGCCAACAAAGGTGTTTTGAGGTGGGCATGAGGTTTCTAAGAGACCTACCTGAGGATGCTGGGAATTGATACTTCAGAGATCACAGTAGGCAGGGGTGCGTTCAGTGCTCTGTGGACAGAGAAATAGATATGAGCACTGTGGAAGAGAAAAAAAGTAATTTGGGTTAAGTTCTATTCTAAATAGAAAGGGAATCATCTACTTGGAGGAGTGAACATGGCAGATGTATGTTGATAAACTTCTATGACAGCTGTTCATTGCTCTTCCTTTATGACTTTCATATTATGTCTACCATATCCCCTCCTCCCTGCTTCTCTAAGCACAAAGAATTCCAGGAGAAGTAGAGGTAAGGTTTTGAGCAGAACTTAGCAGAAAACATGTGTAATTAATGCCTTTCTCTCAGATTCTCATTATATTCTTTCTCCCTTGCTAATGGCATAATCTTTCCTGTTATGCAACACAACGCCCAGAAAGTTGAATTTCTCACTCCTTCCATGATAGTTACAAAAGCGTTGCCTCTATGTGCCCTATCTTCTGTTTTGATTGCTGCCATTTTCTCTCCTTGCCTCCCTTTGCTTACATCCTCCAAATTCAACTGGGCAGAGCTGCAGGGAGCTGTTTCCCACTGTCTGCCGAGATCAACTTCGTATCGTCTCAAAGACCAGCTGCTTTTCTTTAGTTGCTCCTGATGATTGTTCTATTATTCCCTTCTTTCTGCTCTACTATATCATTGACATGGTAATGACTGGTTTCAGATATCTTCTGCATTCTGTGGTGTTATTTGCTTAATTCCTTGATTGATGTAGGGATTGAGGCACTTAGTGAGAGGGTCTGAACAAACTGAAACAAGGAATTAGGTGTCAAACTCCGAAGCCGGAGTTCAGGAGCCAGAGTCAAGCACAGGAGGAAGAGCTGTCCTGTCCACCACTGTATTGGAGATGTAGTTCACACAAGGAAGTCTGCAGGAAAGGCCTAAGCAGGTGTGTTTTTCTGTTTGTTTCCTACACAGCAGACTGAGCAAGAGCACTCCCATGCTGGTGCTAGGGAAAGGGATGCTGAAATTTGCTCAGCAAACTCAAAATTCCAGTTGATTGTCTCCTTCTGGGGGATATGAATTTGTGCTATGTTAGAATCATAGAATCACCAAGGTTGGAAAAGACCTCCAAGATCATCCAGTCCAACCATCCACCTATCACCAATATTTCCCGCTAAACCATGTCCCTCAGTACATGGTCTAAACATTTCTTGAACACCTCTATGGATGGTGAATCCAACACTTCCCTGACAGCCCATTCCAGTGTCTGACCACTCTCTTGGAGAAGTAATTCCTAATGTCCAACCTGAATATCCTCTGGTGCAACTTGAGGCCATTCCCTCTTGTCCTATTACTAGTTACGGGGGAGAAGTGGTCAAGTCCCAGCTCACTACAACCTCCCTCCAGGTAGTTGGGGAGAGCAATAACGTCTCCCCTGAGCCTCCTCTTCTCTAGACTGAACAATCCCAGTTCCCTCAGCCATTCCTCATAAGGCCTGTGCTCCAGACAACTCACCAGCTTTGTTGCCCTTCCCTGGATACACACCAGGGCCTCAACATCTTTCTTGTAGTGAGGGGCCCAAAACTGAACACAGTACTTGAGGTGTGGCCACACCAGAGCTAAGTACAGGTGACAACTGCTTCCCTGCTCCTGCTGGCAACACTATTTCTGATACAAGCCAGGATGCCATTGGCCTTCTTGGCCACCTGGGCACATTGCTGGCTCATGTTCAGCTGAGCATCGACCCAGGTTCATTTATTCCACTCAGTCTTCCAGCTGCTCTGCCCCAAGCCTGTAGTGTTGCCTGGGGTTGTTGTGGCAAAATGTACCAAACAGGACAGGCCCCAGTACCAACCCTTGGGGAACACCACTCATGACCAGCCGCCAGCTGGATTTAACTCCATTCATCACCACTCTCTGGGCCCAGCCACAGAGACAGCTCTTTACCTGACAAAGAGTGTACCTGCCCAAGCCATGGGCTGCCAGCTTCTGCAGGAGAGTACTGTGGGAGACGGTGTCAAAGGCTTTGCTGAAGTCTAAGGTAGGCTGTCAACAGCCTTTCTCTCATCCACTGGGTGGGTCACTCAATCATGGGAGGAGATCAGGTTGGTCAAGCAGCACCTGCCTTTCATGAACCTATGCTGGCTAGGCCTGATCCCCCCAGTCATCCCACACACGTTGCCTGCGAAGATCTGAGCAATGCTGAATTACATAAAATTGATGTGATGCAGTTCTAAATGTCTTTTCTTCTTTCCTGACACTGATGGCATGGAGAAGGCAGCAAAATTAGTCTGTGCTTAGGACTAAGCTCAATTCTAGATATCTTCAGATGCTGGCATTATTTCTCCCTTTTAAATCTGTGAAATTAAATCATTAATAGCAGTTGCTGGGCTCTTGGCAGGAGAGTTACTGCTTTGTGCTCTGGAATTGTTGCTGCAGTGGTGTTATTTTTGTTAGCTGCAGATGGGTGCACTGGGGATGAACACTTGCTGTTACCAAAAGATAGCTCCGATGCCTCATCCCTCCCTGCCTGTTCTTCAGATAAAGATTTTACTCCTTTTACTAAGTGTGGGTTTCCTTATCTAAAAATGTTCAGGAGTAATTGAGCCTTCCCAGTTTTGAGTGCAAATTGCTAATGTTTTTCTGAGTTCATTTGCTCAAAAGTTTCTCTCTCATCTAGGGGCAGTTGAGGAAGGGAATGTGGAAGTAGAATGGAAGAGACAGGAAAATGTCTCCCCACTCTAATGTTGTCGTGCTTTTGCAGAGACAGAAACTATTCTCAGTGCAACAAGGAAACATAAGCTCTTCAGCAGTATGTATTTGTAATAAATTGCCCCATGGCTAAAAAGAAAAGTTTAACTCCCTTGGCTCTCATGAGCAAAAAGAAGGACATTTGCATGTCCTGTATCAGGAAGTTTATATTAAGGTGGCTTGCTGCAAAAACATACAAAATTACATCAAAACTCTACTATAAAGGTATTAATAGGGCCCCCCAAAGTCCTTATGCAGCACACCAATAAACACTAGTAAGCTTTTAATTCATAATAGGTCATAGTTTTCAGCTCCTGTTGACACGCTCTGCACGCAGTACTACTACTTCGCACATTATTGTTATTTGAGCCAAATATTATGCTGGCTTTATTTCTTTTTTCTGAAAAAAGGTCTGTTTGTAGGCTTTTTTTTTTTTTTTTTTTA
>PPHD01014851.1:0-16444 GCA_002909625.1 Bambusicola thoracicus | reverse complement strand
GCAGGCTTGTCTATTAATTGTGTATTTGAAGGCTCTGCATCTCTGGATGTTCGTTAAAAGCACCTGGTGATAAAATTGTTGAAGTGTACCCTTTGGTTCTGTAACCTGGTTGAGCTGATGGGGAGGACTAAAATGCAGTGATTAGACTACCTCTAGAAAAATCTAAATAAGCAGTAAGGTGCTTAACTTACAGCAGCGAGGTTGCTGGTACATCTGTAGATGTGCTAAGTGCTTCACAATCCTATTGGTGGCAATAAAATAAAGGTGTGGCAGAGGGTGTAGTTATAAGGTTTACTCTTCCAAATCAGATGATTAGGATAACAGTGCTCCTTTTACTTTGCAATCCCAGGTGATTTTACATGTGGAAGAAGTTAATGCTTTCTTCTGTCTGCAAAGTAGAAATGCGTTTTTCTGATTACAGAGTTCAGTTACTTTTTTTTTTAATAAGAAGTGACTAGGAGGCAAAAATGCAAGATCATAATTAGAGCACTGATTTCCCTCCGCTGTCCTTCTGTACTCGCTTTCTCTTTGTCCTGGTCTATCTAACCGAAACGAAGAGGTCTCGATGAGGAATTCTAGGTTTCTGTTGATATTTAAGACCTGGAGAAACCAGTGTGCTCCTATCGCTGTTGTTTGAAGTCTCATTGCTCCTGATGCACCAGGACTGAGCTTCTTTGGTTCATGTGCTGTCAGCTGTGCAGCAGAACCAAGACACTCACAGCTCCTAGCTGAAAGTTGCCATATATTTCAGCATGTTCTTGTCTGCCTGAAAACATTTGCAGCTGGTTAGCTGCATGATTGCCTCAAGTAAAAATTGAGGGGCTTACCTCATTCTCTGGATGATGTTGTCTATAGTGATCCAGCAGTGGTGGAGAATAGGATTCTGACACAAAGACTAAAATGTTAATTTAAGTCCCCACGTGCCATGTTTGAAGACTTCTGTAAATAGTGATTAAAATCAGAAAAGGAGAACTCCTCTTTTCTGAAGTGGAATTCTTATTTCTGTCAAATTGTGAGTATGGCATGAAGAGAAACAACAACTTGCCCCATCCCAGTTGTGCTTACGTACTTAATGTGACACAACTCTAAAGGTAGTTTTCTTTGTTCTGAAGTTGTTCTCTGCTGCTTACGAAAACCTGTGTATTTGTATGGGCTCAAAGGATACCTAAAAGTTTGGGATCACTTGGCTTTTCATGCGAATGTTGTGAATATTTATAGGTTGTAGAATTGTTTGAGTTGGAAGGGGCTCTGAAAGGCCATCTAGTTCAACTCTCCTGCAATGAACAGGGACATGTACAGCTCCATCAGGTGCTCAGAGACCCCCCCAGACTGATCTGGGATGTGTCCAAGGACAGGACATCTGCCACCTCTCTGGGCAGCCTGTGCCACCACCTCACCACCTGTATTGTAAGAAAGATTTTTCCTTATATCCAATCTAAATCTCCCTTCTTGCCATATTCTCTTTCATCTGTGTGTACTTTTAAGTATCGTCTTGGAGGAAATGGTAGTTAATGGCTTTGTTCCTTGGCTGGGACAGAGGTTTGTTTCCCTTTGTTATTAGTTTTGTCATCGTAGAAAGTAGGCTAACATTATTTTGAGTTTGTCTTTTTTTTTTTTTCTTGACATATCGGGATGAATTGCTCAACATAACAAATTATTGTTATGTGCTTTAGTTTCCAGTTTTTTTAATGTAGAATCCAAGTCCCTGCATCAGGATTCAATTAAATGATAGTTTGAGTTGACTGAAAAATTAATGGTCCGGAACAGAAACCCCGGAGTATTTTTTTTGAAGTTATTATTTTCAGTACTTCTGTTTTAAATAAAAATCTGGACTCAGCCCAGTAACATAAAGTGACATGTTCTCTCATCAACTAAACATACATAATGATTAAATTTAACAGTGATTGTTTGCTTATTGCTCTTTCTGGCTACGTAGGTACTTTTTATTGCATTCACAAAATGCATTCCCTGGCTATAAGTGGCACTGCACTGAGTTGCTGTGAAAAGTTTGTTGCTACTGTCTGTTGCCCTTCTCAGGAAATAATGATTTGCCAAGTGCAAATCATATTCTATAATTATATGTCATCTTCAGTGACAACTTGAACATTCAACTTCTGTTTACGCTTGAATCAGACATATTGATTTTTCATTTTAATGATAAACAGATCGGCATGTAAAACATTTGATGATACATCTGCTGAAAACGTGCTAAGATCTCTGAAGGAAAAAAGAAATTGCAGTGTGGACTATTGGAGGCGTTGAGGGTGTACATAACACGAGGATGCATGCTACTCAGGGGTAATTCACACCAAAAGGGTGTGAGTCCTTTAATCTGGTATCAGTGTGAGCATATATATAGTTTGCTTTCAGGCTGTTATTTGGCCAAGAAGAGTTTTTGCAGCCAAGAATACTGGGAGAATGTTAAAACATAATAATAATAATGTGGCTTTTCTTGAAAAATATTTCTGGTTTTGAATTTTGATTTGTTCTCATCATCAGAATTCGCTGTGATTATAAATGGACCTTGGCCAAAGAGCGAGACTTAACCTCTTGTTACCTGTGTGTTTCCTCCTGGAAGTTCTTTGAGATTGTTTGACAGAGCTGTGTATATGCACCTTCACGTTTTAGGGGAGTGTGTACTGCACTGACTGTATTCATAACCTCTTCTACCAAACTGCTGCTCCTAGATAAAGTTGCATATTTATTGAAGTACTCTAATATGACTGCAGTAAGGGTTAAGCAAACATAACTTAGGGTTTCTTGAGAGCATAAAAGTCACCTTAAATCAAATGGTTGTTCTTAAAATCTTCTTGTGTACTTGCACAAGAAATTAAGAACTTGGCTTAATTAGAATCATAGAATCTCAAGGTTGGCAAGGACCTATGTGATCATTATATGCTACATAAATGTTACCCAAAATCTGGCTTTCCTCCTCTGTATAGGGCAGGCTGTGGTGGAAGCAGAGTTCTGATTGGGTAGCAGATATAAAACAGGAATATACATGCATGCTGTGCATGTACAGAAACAAATTATTTGTTAGTGTTCTGAACTGTTTGGAGAGAGCAGTTTTGACTAGAAAATAACTGACCTCCTTTTGATGGGGAGGGGAAGGCAGGAGGGGAAGCATGGAACAAAAAGCCCACCCAAATTGTGAAGGTAAAAATTAGTTTACATTGGAAAATGTGAACAACTATTTATTATAAATACCTTACATGCTTTCTGCTTTGCAGTTTGCAAAATACTGAATTGAGTATTTCAGGTAATGTCAACTTGTTCTGTGACATGAAGCACAGAGCTGTACATCCTGAGGTCCTGCTCAAACAGTTAGTAAGACCAGCAGATATGCTCTGTGTCAAAGTATCTTTGTTTATGGTGATTTACTTTCTTTGGAGTTCTTTCGAGGTCCCTTCCAATCCCTGACA
This sequence comes from Bambusicola thoracicus, assembly GCA_002909625.1. Classification (NCBI taxonomy): domain Eukaryota; kingdom Metazoa; phylum Chordata; class Aves; order Galliformes; family Phasianidae; genus Bambusicola; species Bambusicola thoracicus. The sequence goes on along the minus strand of PPHD01014851.1, from coordinate 13,022 downwards.
TTTCTGTGATCCTGTGAAGTGGCTCAGAACTGCATACCACAGATGGATGTCTGATGCATTTTTAATAGTCATGAACTGTTTCAAAGCAACTTGGAACAGTCATTTTGCTGCTCAAAGTGGAATGAACCCTTAGTACCTGGCATGTTCTTTTTGTTCCTATGTGCATTTTATTCTTTATTTTTGTATTTCCTATCTTATGTTTCCTGTAATTAGCAGGCCCTTCGTAGGCTGACCTTGGTATAAGTGACTTAAGCTTGGTCTTCAACAAAAAGGTGGTGCAGTGATTCCTTTGAGTTGTACGAGGGCACCAGACCTTCCTGTTTAGTTTGTTGGTGTAATTCTTTCTGGACCCTTTGCTTTTCTGTCTGCATCTCGTTAGACCCTTTCAGTTCTCCCTCTTTTCTCTGATCTCATTCTTTTGTATCCTCACGGTACCACCTTCAAGTATAGCTGCGTTTGTACCTGTACCACACAGGAGGTACATTTCTGGCCACATTCTGTGCTCTCTGAGCACAGCTCATCACAACTCTACCTGTGAGGTGCACAGCAGCACACCTAGGACATATGCCCAGGTCCTGCGAGTGAAGTTCCTAGGCATCAAGTAGCAAAAATCTGTACGAAAACAACAAGCTCTCCAGATGACCCTGCCATTATGTTAATTGCTAATGTATGTCTGGAAAGTCAAGAGCATAAGCAGAAGTAGGCAGGTCTTACTCAGGAAAGCTTGTACTAAGCTGTAGCGATGTAGGTTTTTTCATGCAAATTAATGAATTCAAGTGTATTAAATATCAGAGATGGTATCTTCGATGTGTAATTAGTAAAGTACTTGTCAAGTTATCTTCATATTTTCTCATTAGTGAGGACACGTTTCTAGAGCCAATGTGACATTATTTATCCTAAACGATATTTATATTAAATGTAATCGTTTGGTAATAGGTACCTGGGAGATGTAGAGGGAAAGCAGAACTTACACCGCTGCCTATGGGAAGGAGCAGAGTCCTGTCTACTCATTGGGTTTAAAGTGGTTTTCAAGTATAGAAGAAGCACTGTGATTATATCCTTAAAAATAAGAAATATCTGATTTCTATGGTTTGGCCTTAGGCAGTTCAGCAGCTGTTTATACTTGGATTTGCATCTTGCCCTAAACTTCAATGTTTAGAACTAAGGTTTAAAATAGCGATTCTTATTTTTTCCTGCTGTGAAAACACTCCAATTCCTGGGAAAGGCCAGGAGTTCCTCATCTGGTGGGTGTCTGCCCAGTGATATGCAGCTCAACAAGGTAGAAATCTGAGTGTTGCAAAGAGTTTATAAGCTTTATTAAAATGACTTTGCTTAGGCACAACTAATGGCTTGGACAGAAGCAACCTGGCAGTGTCCCAGGTACGTCCAGGGCACAGAAGCCTCCTGGCAGAGACAGGGCAGGAAGATTACCATTATATGTTGTTGGTTGCAAGGAGTGTGGAAGCGTGTGGGCATAGCTGGGGAAAGCTGCTGTCCAGAGGACAACCCTAGAAACAGTGAAAGAGGATAACCTGGCTTCGGACTTGTTCAGTGCGTAGCAGAGACCAGGAGTCATCTTGGCAGACCCTTTTTACTCTTCAGCAGAACCCACAAAAATAACAGAAATGGGCTGTTACTAGGGAAGGAAGGATGTGTGTTTGTGAAGGGCACTAGTAACTAGCAGAAGCGGTGGCATCAAACCACTGAGCTGAGCCCTCCTTCTTTCTGGTCTCCTGCTGATTTTAATATAGTTTGGTTACTTGAGTTGTTCCTATAGTCAGATTACATGTGGGTATTCATAATTACTCCTGCTATTATGACTTTTTTTCCTCCCCACACTTGCATTTGTTGTTAAATTGCAAGCTCTGTATAGGCGGTAGCAAAAAGAAGATTAGATTATTAGCCTCCTTGTGGTGTCTTGGGGCTGATGCCTGGGAGGGAGCTCATGGGTGTGCTGAAAACATCCAAGCAGAGAGCAGAAGTGAGGGCAGCTGTCTTCAGGCACTTATATACCCCCCAACCACAGCATCCCCTCTTTTCTCTGAGCAAACTGTAGCCCTAATCCTGGTCTCACTGGCACGCTCTTATGGTGTCGTACTGCAGAACAGGTGAACCCTTCCTCTGCTGCTTGTTTTGACTCATGGAGGAGGCTGCGTGCCCTGAAAGTAGAGCTGCAGTCAGCACTGTGATGCTGGATATGAGTGCTGCTGGACGGTGGTGCATTAGAAATCTGAACCCAAACGTTGCTGCTTATATTCTTTCCTACTTAAAAATGCCTGCCCATGTGCCTGTTTGCTCCCACTGCTTAGTTCAGCAGCTGTGGGCTGCAGGCAGACAGGAGCACACGTGCACTTGGCTAAAATAACCAGCCAGTCTGTCCCTTTGCAATTGCCGGGGTCTCATGTTGTTGAAGAGAGTTTTAGGATCAGATCTGGCTTCTCAGTTTACATTATTCCTTTGCCCCAAAACAGCAGGAAGGCCTCATCAGGTTGACCATCCCTCTCATTCTTTTCTGTATTGAGTTTAAAAAATAGTAATTCTGGGAACATAGAATCATTTAGACACTGTATTTTTTGTAACGTTACAATAACGCAGGTTAGAAAAAGCTCTTTTGGGAAGAGGCTTTGAGTTTTTTTCTTCTGTAAGTGCTCATTTTTAGTACTATGTTTAAAATGTTCTAATATTTACTTTGTCTAACCATCACTGTACAAAGCAAGGGCTTTTGTCCTTCACTTGCTCAGTGCATTCTAATAGAGCAGAATAGCTAGAAATGCAGCTAGTCTGTTGTTCTTTTCAAATTTGTCCCATGTACATGAATGGTACGAATGTGAAACTTTGAATGCAAAGAGCATCTTTTAAAAGAGAGAGGCTGCTCCTGTGCCTGGGTGAAAATAAACTCCCCTGCATCTCTGGGCATCACTCAGAAGTACAACCCAAGCTGGGGGTTTATACACCAAGATTCATCCAGAATCAAATTTTCACGGTCAAATTGTAAGCCCCTGAAAAAATGGTTTTATAGGGGGAATGTCAAAAGACCCTTTAGTTTAGGACCAGGCACAGATATAATTTTACAGGCATTAAGCATCTGAAATAACTTTGTCTGAAGATTACGCTGGGATTTGTCCCCCATTTTCTAGAAAATACTTAACATTGAACTGCATTTTATGCACACCAAAAGACTTTATTTCATAAGATAAGGAGATCAGAGATTTACATTCCAATATTCAACACCGCTATTACTAAAGTGTTCTTTCTCTCACATAGAGTTTTCATGATCTATATATTTTTAACTCTCAAGATAAATTTATGGAGGAGAAAAAGCGTGGAATCTTGATTCTGTGTATTTAAGGTGGAGAGTATCCCACTGATGATGTTTGTTTAAATAATCTCTATTACCAAACGCTCGTAATTTTGCTTATTATTTGATCAAATGCCCTAAAATAAGTTTTTATCTAAAAATGCTTCATGTATGTGAGGAAGATTAGCTGGCGCTATCTCTTGCACGTGGAGAAGAAATGAATGGAGAGTCCTTCTTCTACCAAACAGGAAAGAATATGTGCAGTGTGCTTGGGTGCAGTGGAAGAAATTCTGGCTAGCTGGAATGAAGGCAAGGTCTGTAAGGAGGCTGTGCCTCAGTGACAGGACGCGTGTCCAATTCCTGCAACAGCCAGCTGTTGGTGTGCACTCCCTTGACATAAGGAACAGTAATGCATCACTGTCAGAATGTCATGCTGGCTTTTAGGTGTTAGTTTATACTGCTTGAATGTCTTGTAGTGACTAAAGTTCTCCTATATAGGACAGTTTAAAAATAAATAAATAAAAATCCCTTCAAGCAGTGCCTTTCCTGCTGATCTTGAGTAATATTCTGGTTCCTTGGTAATACAACATGTTTGGCAGGGGAGTGATTGGAATGTTCTCTTTTCCATTCACTAAGTGATGTAGATTGGAGAACAGATCATCTGCCACAGGACTCTGAGCACAAGTTGAGTGCTGTGATTGAATCAGTTGAGTAACATCTCATGGGAGTGCATCCTCAGCAGTGTGGGTGACAAAGACTATACACTCAGTACTGCTCACTGTGCTGGGATGTTTGGAGTTTATTTTCAGACAGATTACTACAGGCTTAGTCAACAAGTGCCATTATGTACACCTCACTTGTCTTTGAAAAGTTTAGTTCAACAGTGTGTGCACATGTACTGTGGAGGAGAGGATCTCTGTGCTAATTCATCTTTTGCCCTGTTTTTTGCCTTGTTTTCACTTTCCATTGTTTTGTTTCAGCTGCTGCTTTGGAACTGCTGTTAGTTGCTATATTGTAGTGTTACAAGAGATTTTTTTTTAAAAAAAAACAACTACAAGAATTAGTTATTAAGATGACTGTGGTGTTTTAATATAGGTTTCATATTTCCTGTCACTTGGAGAGGCTGCTGCTACAGCAAGGATATATCTGAAGGAAAGCTCTCATTAGTCAAATATTTAAGTGAAGCGTGAGCTGAACCACGCATGAATTTACCAATGTAAAGCATTGCAGTGATAACATAATCCATTGAAGAGACAGGCATTGCCATCATTCTTGTTGGTGATTAATCATTTACCAAATTAGAGAGCAAATATATCCAGAGCGGTCAGACCACGGCTTTTTACCAGCAAAACAAGTGTGCAGTGGCTGAAGGAGTTACCTACCTATCTGTGGGAGGTAAGCTTAGGAGCAGAAGGAAGGGAGGAAACTGCTGATCCTGATTAAGCTGTGTAGCTGTTTCTTTACACTGGGTATAAACAAAATAGCTTCTAAGGACTCCCTCAGTAGTCTGCCTTTTCTCTCTTTTTTTAATCAATAAAAATGCTACAGTTCTTGTGAGACAGTAGATCAAATTGTTCACACAGAAAACAGAATCCCCTCTCTTAAAGGCTGAGTGTTGCATATTTTCTTTATATTTTTACTTGCATGCTTCAAGAGTTTGTTTGCTCTGTTCTCATAAATAAGGAAACTTTTCAGCTCTTCAAGAAATTGTTACCATCTCGATTTAAATCCATTTGCTTGGGCCAGGCATGATAATGTCTGCTTTCTTAAAGTGCTTCCCTTCTATCCTTTTTGTCAAACAGCACTGAGGTCTCCATTCTCATCCTGGTAATAAAAATGCCTTTTACAAAGACTTCAGCTAAAATCTTGGTTCTTTTGATCCCAGAGATGTCCTGGAAAAGGACAATTTCAACCTGTCCCGTGGGAAGTGGTTCAAATGAATGAATTCCATTGCCTTCTCATGTTGGGCCAGTTAGTGTGTACAGAGGAGGACCACAGAAGTGCTCCAAGGGATGTAGCACCTGCATATGAGGACAGGCTGAGAGAGCTGTGTAGCCAGGAGGGGAAAAGGCTCTGGGGAGACCTGAGACCATTCTTTCAGCGTCTAAAGGGGGTCTATAAGAAGGAAGGGGACAGAATCTTCAGACGAGTCTGTGACAGAACAAGGGGAAATGGTTTCAAACTAGAAAAGGGGAGATTTAGACTGAATATAAGTTTTTTTGTTTTTTTTTTTTTTTCTGCAATGAAGGTGTTGAGGCACCTGCACAGGCTGCCCTGAGATGTCTCATCCCTGAAGACACCCAAGATCAGGCTGGAGGGGTTCTGAGCACGCAGTGGAGCTGTAGTTGTCCCTGTTCATTGCAGCAGGGTTGGACTAGATGGACTTTCAGGGTCCCTTCCAAATCAAACAGTTCTATAATTCTTGCACGGCAGTACGTTCAAGTTAATCTGAGGTATGAGATCATGTATGTAGTGTGTGTGGCCAGCCACTGGTCTTGTGGCTGGAAGGCAGTGAAACAGCAGCCTAACTGCTGTGTCAGGGAGCATGGTCAACTTGAACATGAATCAGCTGAGCTGAGCCTGGGAGCAGCTTCTGCATACCAGCAGTGCACTGCTTCATTAATTCTGAGCCCAGCATCATGTTGAGTTACTGGGGATGTGAGCAGCAGAGCACATTGAGTTTTGCTGCTCTCTCAGAACTGGCTCTGGCATCAGCTGAATGTAGTGTTGCATTGCTTTGTGTAGGCAGGTCCTAAATACCTCAGTGTCTGTGAAGTTTCCTATAAAGATGAGATGCAGGAGTAGCTTTATTATTGCATTTTAACAGATAGTGGGGGTGACAACCTATTTTTGCTCGAGACTGTGCTGAAAGATTTTAAGGCAGAATTATGAAGTTTCAGTATTCAAATTCTTGGAGTTCTTTATCATCGTACATGCTGACTTTCCCAGCCCAATAGGCTTTGGATGCAGATACATTATGTTGACTGTTTGTATTGTTTCACAACCGCTTTCCTTTTCAAACTTTTTTTTTCTTTTTAAGGTAGGAAGATCAGGTGAAGCTGAAATCCATGCAAGTGTCAAGAGTGAATGTGACAGAAGTGAGACTGAGATGCAATTAGATACTCTTCTTGGAGAACATATATGGAGAACCTATATACAAGTTGCTACTTCAGTCAAATAATCTGTTCAGAGATGTGTACAAATGAGAGCATAGGAGCGGATCATGAATAGCAAAGGTATGTGCTGCATTTCATGTAAATTTTATGGAGGCATGTTAATTCATGAAAATTTAAATGGACGAGGTGGTAACTACATCTAAGTTAATGTTCTAAAAAAAAAAAAAAAAAAAACCCCAAAAAAAAAAAACAGTGCGAATACTATTTAAAAGAGGTTCAGAACAAGATTTGTGTTGAATTGTGCAGACTTCTCAGTTCACTGTCTGTTATTTATCTACTGTAGTCTCAATGAGTAATAGGGGTGCTAGAGAACAGCTGTCCTGGTGGTGCTCAGGAGACTGCTTTATTCTAACTGCAAATTGTTTCATTTCCTGAATGATACAAACTGATGATTTCTTGTCACTTTTTTACACATGTCTAAATAAGTGCAGGAAATCATTCTGAAAGCCACAAGGCTATGATACACTTTCTATCAACAGCTGAAAACGTTTGAGTAAGCACAGGTCTCTGAAGTCTTAGAGCTTTTGGGGAATGCTAGAATTGACACTAATCAAATTTACTACTGCAGATTTTTCAATGTACTATACATGGTTGAGGAAAATAACTTGGGTTGATGGGGGGGGAGGAAGGGGCATCAGGGAGAAAGATACGCAAAACAGAGTTGAAGTAATACTGTGAATGCTTTTTCCAGGAGGAATGGGAATTTTAATGGGAACTTGTACAACTGATGCTTAAAAACTATTTATAGGGTTTTTTTGTTTCTGTGATGGTTGAGTAGTTACATTTTTAACTTGTATGAGAACTGTTGAATCACGGCCTGAACCTCTGATTGACCACCTGAGGTAAGCACTGAGTCAGCCACAGGAGCACAGGTGAAGGCAATTCAGCTGTGTGACTGGAAGGGGTGGAGCCAGGCTGCTCCTCTCCATTTAAGGGCTGACTGCCACTGAGGAAGGGTCTCTTCCTGGAGATTGCTCCTCATGGAGTTTTTGCAAGCCTACAGCACTGGTGAGCACCTTTCATTTATATCTGATTATCTTTTCCAGTGCAATAATCTTAACAGTCTAACTTCTCTGTATACTGTATGGCATCTGTATATTTATTTACTGTACAAACTTGAATATGAATTTGTACCCCAAGTTAACATGAACTAAAAATGAAATCTGATATCTGAAGGAGATGATCAGTAGATGTATTTTGCACCTTTACAAGTGAGTTGACGTTATTTTAGAAGTTATTGGATGTTTAGGATTTTTTATTTAAAAACTAAGGAACTTCTGGTAAATATTACATGTGTACATAGGTATTTACCAACTTATTCTAGTCATAGATTGATAGGTATTAGTCTAACAGAAATACATAAATGAAGGTATTCTAGATCTTCCCTCTTTAATCTACTGAGTCTTGTTCATTATCACATTAAGTCACTTCAAATTTTTAAATGTAGCTGTCAGTATGGGAACAGTAACAGTCCCATTTGAATGGGAGTAGTGGGAATTCTCTGGGGATTGCAAGTAACTTAAGTAGAGTTGCATTGGAGAGGAGTATATAGGCTGAAAGTTGTATTTTGTAATATTTGAATCTCTTACCGGCTTGAAGGGTTTTATCTGCCATTTAAAATGTCCAGTGATTATGCTCTTAGTGTTATAGCAGACATATACAACCTGTGGGCCACATGTGGCCCAGCACAGTTCCTACTGGGGCCTGACTTAATGCCATCATGCCTTGGGCATGCACTCATCACTCAGCATCAGCTGGACCTCAGTGTGTGGCTGAAACCAGGGCGTGGGGAGGGCACAGAGCAGTGCTGACTCAAGTAATGGCAAATAAGCTTATGCACTGTGATACACTGACTAAACACAGTCCTATGAACAGTGAAAAATATGAGGCTGTGTTTCCATTGTGATAAAGGAATCTGAGAACAGGTTTCAAGGATGCAAAAAAAAAATATATATCAATTTTTTGGATATGTGACTTGATTTTCAGTTGATATAAATGTTATTTGTCAGTTTTCAAGTGGAAGATGTACAATTGCAGTCAGGTACTCAACACGAAAATTTGATCACGTCACTCTATCCAATTTTTAGAAGACCTCTCTTACCAGAGAAAAAGACAGCCTTATTCATGTTGTTCAAAAAGTGGATTCACTGCTGGGTGTGCAAAAAGTCAATCATTGCACACTCAGGAGAGACACTGCTAAACTTATTTCAGGATTGCACACCGCTTGGTAATTGGTGGCTACCCACAGATCAAGCACAGTGTAAAATTATCTGCACAACATTTAACACAAATGTCGCAAAGATTGTAATTTTCCAGTCTGTTCTCTTCCCAGTGATTGTTAGCAATTTTCATACCATCATAAGGATTCGTGGACCTTGGGTTTTCTTGCCAAACTGGCAATGTCTCCAAAATATTCCTTTTTTTTTTTTCTTCAAGGCCTTCTGGCTCTGGGAAGTCCCTGGTTAGGAAAACTAACTATCTATTCTTCTGATACCTAGTACAATGGTATCCCAGTTTGTTTAGAATTAGCCTTCAACAACACTATTGCTTTTTGATGGTAGGTACTTTTGTGATCAATTTCTGAAGGATGAAGCATGGGAAGAGTAAAACTTCATAAACAGATCCAACGAACACCTCGAACTCAAGGCCCAAAACAATTTCTTTTCATTCTGTGGCCCACACAAGCCAAAATTTTGGCATCCCTGCGCTATAGTAAGCTTTGTTTAGAAGATGCAGTAGTTGCCGCTTGTAGAAATACATGCCTTTATATTCTCTTCCTAAATTCAGAGAGAGGGAAAAATGGATTTAAAAGACAAGAAGTGCCAATAGTTCTCTCAATATTAACTCTAACAGTCTTCTTCCTTGCAACCCAACTGTTATCAATTCCAAGCCTGAAAGGGCTTGCAGAATCTGCCAAATGTCTGAAATAAAGCCAGTAAATCTCTGTGCAGCAGCAGGAATACAGGAAAAATCTTAAAATCTCTTTCACCTGCCATATGTGTCCTGTGGCTGCAGATCCGACAGTGGAAGCTCACTGGATACCTATGGGAGGGCTAGGCACGCTTGTGTTGCGTCTGCGCATTATTATGTCAGTACAAACGTATATCTTTTGCTAGATCTACATGGTGTTACTGACAAAACATACTTTGTGTTGCTTATCACAGACACTTATTTACTTTTTTCATAGATTGAGTCTTTTGTAAGACTGCAGAAAAGATGGGCTGGCAGGTCTGCAGCTTAGTTTACCCTGTATGAAGTAGCTGTAATGTTGGCTTAACCCATGGCTGGAAGACTCTTCTGTTGACAGAAGGTTACCAGAATGGCACTATTGCCTGAAAAGGTTTCTACTTTCCTGTTCATTGTAAGCATTTTTTCCTTTCCTGAGAAAAAGTGGTTAGGCTGTGACCTCTCAACATGCTGGGAACTCCTGGCTGCCAGAACAGCTCTCTGGGTCCATATGAAGGGGGGTGTGAACTATCAAGCCTGAGATCAGCCCAAGGACGAAGGAAAATAAATGTGAATACAATAGAAAACTCCTGTGAGGAAGCACTATAAATATGCAGTTTAGACTTAGGGCCAAGTTCTCTACAGCAGAGATCTCACTGTATAATTTGAGATGTGATGGAGATGAGTGGGAGTAACATAAGAGTGACAGGGCAAAAGGAAGGTTTTGGATGGGAGGAATTTACATCAACTATCTTGTGTACCTCAGACACACAAAGTAGCAGCTGCCTTCTGTCACTCTCCATTTTATTCTTCCTGATTGCAGATGTGTTGAGATCAGCACTGTGTATCAGTACCCGGAAGGCCTCCATGCTGTTCTGAGGAGTATTTATGCCTCAGTGTAACACTGGCTTTAGATTTGAGGCTGCCTCATGCTTTATATGCTAGCAGTCCCTTTTATGTCAAGCTGCTTCTCCAGACATGTGAGTTTTGATAACTGTGGCTACAATGCTGCTGTGTGAAACTTTAGAAGATCATGTTTACAGAATGTAGATTTTGCAGCCCAATTGTTGGCAGAAAGCCACAGAAACTTAATGGAAACAAAAACCTTCAATTCTTGAAGAGGATATGGACTGCAAGGTGCAAAATTTTTGTGGTTATCTTAAGCCATGCTCATGTGTCTTTGGCAGTACTGATGATGAGATATTATCTTCAAATCTTGAAAGAAAATCTTCCTCACCTAGTGCTGTTGCAGTCACTCCTTTGGCACTGTCAAGTAGAAGGATGCAGAGACGCTGATGGCCAAATTTGCTGGTGGATTTTTGATGAAGGAGGAAAGAAGCATTAATACAAAGGAAACAGTTATACAAGGTGGTAGTTAATTTGTTCCTTCCTTCTTAAGGAATAAAGGATACAGCCCATCTTTCCTCTGTCATCAAAGGGAGTAATCTCACCAGCTTCATGCATTGCATATACAGATTTGGAGTCTGATTTAATTTCAAAGATGAAAGAGATTTGTCCCAGGTGTTCTGTGTGTTTTTACCAGGAGTCCTAATGTAGACAGACAGAGGGTCATGAACTCAGAAGACCAGTAGTTCATACCTGAATGGGAATTTTGAGAGACAAAAATCAGCAAGCTCTTGCAGAAGCTGTGGGCTGCACTGCAAGCTGCAGAGAGTTAAAATGAACACTGTTAACCTGACCGAAGCCAGAGCTTTGTAAATGCATGGTGGCTGTGTGAGGATCTTGGATGGATGTTTCAGACATTAAAACAGGACAGCCTGTGCCCATTCTAATAATTTGTCATTGAGTGTGTTTTCAGTAGGTGAATATGAGGGGATGCCATTTTTTTTCCCGTTGTAAATCTCCTGAGATTTTCCTCTAAGGTGCAGAGCTCTAGTGAAAAGCTGTCTGTGGGAATAACTAAGAAGAAAAATCTACAAAATTTAAGCAAAATATTCAGTGTGCACACAAATACATGGACATCTTTGAGCTTAGTTTATCGATGCTTACAATTGGGGAAAAAAACAACAAAATTTCACTTTGGAAAAACACTGTATAAAATTAATAATTTTGAGCAGTGTAAAGAGCATGTGTTTTTGTACTGGGAATTGATGTCAATTCAGTATGCTTTACATGTATTTGTTAATGGAGACAACGTGCTTGTATTATTGCACTGATTTCATTCTTGGATGATTTCCCCTTTGGCATACTAGTGACAGCTTTTCATTGGTTATTCATTTATATTATTGATTAACGCCTACTGGACCAGTTTATTAGTCCCTCTGAATCCATTCTAAGTATCAGGATTTTCTAATGGAGAAATACCTCTTACAGAATACTAACATCCCACTTGTAAAATTTTCACTGGCTTAATTTATTGAACAGCATATAACATAAAATATCACTCCACAAATCGATGTCCTGTTGGGGCAAGCTTCCAGTGTATTGGCTTTTGCAGTATGGAACTGTTTCCTGGAGCACAAGCAAAAGTTTTATTTTCCTCTAAGACTTGTGAGGTTTTCCCTGCCCGACACTTAAGAGATCCCAAGCCTTTCTCCAGAACTATTTAAGTGCAGAATGGTATGTGACATGATATGGATGGCTGATGTATGTCTGCTTACAGGATGGTTGTATGATGCCTGGAGCAGATCTAGGTATGCTGAGGGGGCTAGGAAAGCTGGGGTTCAAAAATGTAAGTTGTAAAAAGGGCCACTCTTCTGAACTTCTGCTAGTTCCCGCTGGAGCGAATACTGGAAACTGGGGTTTTTTTTGGCTTTTTTTTTGTGTGTGTATTAAAATTCTCTACTGCTCTCAGACCCTGAAGTGCTTAAAAAGATCCTGTCTTTATTTGTTAAAAGTTAACAGTAACCAGCAAAGTAGCAATAATAATAATAACAAAAAAAATTGTTTGCATACCATAACTCTCTGGTAGTTCCTACCATTCCTCCCAGTAGGCCATGTAGGAATGGGGCTTGTACTTTTACCAGGGGGACATAACTAGGGAGAGTTCATAGCAAGGCAATGATTTAAGATGCAAACAGATGTTGGCCAGTGATGTGTCAGCAGCAGATGAACAGGTGATGAATCAGGAGAGCTTTGCATAGCACAAAGGGTAAATGTCAGCACAAGTTGTCCTGTTTCTTTTCTTTAAAGACACCTCATTTGGGATGTGCTCTTTTTACTAAATGAAACGTAATGACTTCTCTGACTTGGTAACTACTTTGAAACTGGATAAAGCATAGGCTGCAATTATAAATTAGAATTTACTGAAGCTGAGCATACACTTCATGGTGTTATATTCCTTTGAAGCCAGACACTTCATACTTAATGCATTTCATGAGATCAAAAATCAATATTTAACTAGCTGCAAGTGTGCCAGGAAAGTTGCATGAACTTGAACTTAAAATTTATTTTTCAATGTCATCATCAGACAGTGCAATGGAGTCATGTAGTCCAATGAGGTTTGCAAAGCAGAGAAAACTTGTGCAAGGATGTTCCCTAACATTCCTATTTAACCTCTTCAGAGACACCATTTCTTGCAGCCTGTGGGGTCCAAATGTTGCTTAGAAAAATCTGAGGCCTCAAACTAGAGAGGAAGTAGG
>PPHD01014850.1:0-16444 GCA_002909625.1 Bambusicola thoracicus | reverse complement strand
TTTTTTTTTTTTTTTTTTTTTTTTTTTTAACGCCTAGACTCTCAGTCCCAGCTTCCCTAATAGTGCTGGAGATGTGGATAAAAGTCTTCCATGGTTCAAAGAGAATACAAAATGACCTTCAGTTGGTTTGTCTGTCAGCTGCCAAAGCAGCGGAAGATTAGGCTCTGGACACAGCCCAAGAGCAGAAAAAAAGCCCACATAAATTTGTGATTAATAAGGAATTTCAAATGAATGCATATTTTGCATGAAAATAAAGTAACATACTCTTTATACACATGACATAATGATTACTGCTTCTGCCTGTCTGTTCAGGAACAAACTCTTCATCATCATCTTCCTCATATGTATGATAGACCTTACAAACTTTCTGGTTGTTTAGTATACGGCTTATAATTGGTTCCTTCCTTGAAATGCACCTTGTTACTACTTATTAGCAGAGCTCCTCTCTAGCAATTCTTTTTTTTTTTTTTTTTTTTTTTTTTTCTCTGTCATGGTTTCATAGTTTGTCATCAGTATTCCACATCATGAAATCATACAGTGCACAGGGAATTAAGAGTTAATGCTGCAGTTCTGAGGATATAGACTTCATGAGTTCTGGTCTCCTGATCTCAGAAGAGAAGAATGAACTACAACTCCCAGAACACTTCATTTTACTGTTTCTGTTTTCCATTTGGAAGGAAAGATAAAACAGACTGGAAGTCACAAGACTTCCCCTCTTTGCTCCCTGGCTGTTTTCACCCATGGCATTAGAGTAATGACTTTGGTTTTGGAAACTCTATCTTTCTCATTTTATTTGGTTTATTAGCTTCAATTCCAACCATATTGTATTATACTGTGTTATCTCACATTCTGCTACTATATTTAGTACATTACGGTTGGCGGTTTTTTGTTTGTTTGTTTGTTTGCTTTTTGTTTTTTTCCTTAGCTCATTGCCTTCATTATCATTTGTCCAGGCCCATCTCCCTACCTTTTCCCTTCCCCCTACCCTTTCCCTGGGCACGGATCCATGGGTCACTTCGCTCCCTCATCATAGAACCTAGGCTGAACCAGGCTGAACCATGACAATCTTCTGTGCTTTGCAGCCTGTTAAACAAAACAAGGCTGGGGAGCGAGTGAGATCTCAGAAGAGTTATCACTCACACTGCTGAAATTTAGCACTCTCCCTGGGATGCTATTGTTAGGGCCAGCTAAAAGTCTCTCACATAAAACCCAGCCTGAGGCAATCGCGTACACCAGTGACCTTCCCAGCAGGCAGCGTGAACCAGTTCGCCTAGTGGTGAAAAAGGAACAGGCGAAGAACCACTTCCTAACCCCCAGCTGTCCTCCTGAAACAGCCCCATGCCGTTCCCTCGGGCCCTGTCACTGTCACAGGGAGCAGAGCTCAGCGCTGCCCCTTCGCCCCCTGTGAGGAGCTGCAGCCGTCATGAAGTCTTCCCTCAGTTCCTCTGCTCTGCGCTGAGACCGCAGTCGCTCCTTGTATGTCTTGCCCACCAGACATATCACTATCTCTATTGTTTTCTTTTGGACACGCTAATTATTCCAACATCCTGTGGATCCTCAAGCATCCCCCAACAGCTCTGTGCTACACTCTGCAGCACATAGCTTCTTTTCATGCTATGGTAATACTGCTCTGTTGGGCTGCAATACAGCTTTCATATTATTTCATAATCTCATAAAAAACAAAACAACAACAACAAAACCATAATGATGAAATCTAAGCACCACTGGGTCCAGAGGAGGTACAACGACAACTGCTATGCTATGTTTACAGTCAGCCTGTGTTGTTATGCTTCCCTGCAAGAAAACAATCACAGTTCTAGCTTTCATTTTAAGTTATACTTTTCTTTTCTTTCTTTTTTTTTTTTTTCCTCCTCAGCACCAATACTGCTACAATAAACTAAAGTCTAGTGGTCATCTAGAATTTCCCCTGAAGTCATTGGAGAAGCACAGCACTCCCATGTGCATGTTTTAGGGCACACATCAATAGGAAGAGCAAGCAATTTCAAAAAAAGTGGCATTTCTAAGGAGAATTATATTTCAAGTTGCAACAAACGAGAAAATGACAATCATACAACAAAGTTATCCAGAACTAATACCTTAAAAACCTAAGGATGCATTCAAGGACTTAGCTTGAAACTCTATTCCCTAATTCCATATCCATAAGCTAAGCATTACTATTAAAATCTGTCGTGTATTGTAGAAGAAAAATAAATCTCAAATCTTATTCTGCTAATTTCAATAGGTGACAGCAAGTGATTTTACCAAGAATAAGAACAACATTTCATCTCTGCTTAAAACTTTACGTTATTTTTCTTACTCTGTTTACAAGCTCTGAAGACTTTAGGTCAGCTACCTTGTCCATATATGCAAGAAAATTCTACCAAATTTGTAGAATCAAATCTTCCTGAGCCTGTACCCAAACAAGGCCCAGTATTCAAATTTGAACAGAAAAGAAAAACTTCTCCTCCACTCTCCCTGGCACAAACCTGAAAAAGAGTGAGCTAATCAATATTATAGCAACAGAGGCAATCATGAAAATACAGACTGAAAAGCATCACTAGCCTAATAAAAAAAAAGAAAAACTAAGAATTTCTGAGCAGGAAAGGTTTCTGATAACTAAAAAAAAAAAAAAACACCTAGAAGTTTAACCAAAGTGCATTACCAACTGCATCCTGACAGCTAGTCTGATGTTCTAAGCATTCATCTTTTATTAAATTGTTTACATTCTGTATCAATAACCATGGGAGGACCCATTGAGAGGGCAAGTAGGAGAACAGCTTTTATGAGAAGGGTCTTGACATCATACAAAAAATCCCACAAATTATGAAAGCTAAAGGTAGCCCAGTATGAAGATAGATGTCAACCTAGGAAAGAGCTTACTGAAAGAATTAAAAAACAAACAAATAAACAAAAACAACTTTGTTATATCAACAGAACTAGTTTGAAAGATAAGAGAGAAGGGATTATGAATTGCAAAATTCCTTTGACATCTGAAAACAGGTACACCAACCATACAGGGAACACAAGTATAGGATAGCAGCAATAGTACTGGAATGCTGGGAAATACAGTTCTGATGATTCTTCTATGTCTGGAAAGAAAGTTATTTTTCTTTACAGATTTAAACTGTGAACTTTGCTTCCGAAAGTAGGAAAAGAACCAGAACTTGCTGAAGATGAAAGGGCTGGCTGCTAAGGGAAAATTAACAGCAACATAGAGAAAGAATGAATCATCTACTTCCCTATGGTGCACACTGCCCCAGTGCACGACCACTAAGCCTTCTCACGTTTGAGCTGTTACTTTGCAAACACAGCAAGTTAGAACATAAGATTCCTCTCCAGTGGATCTGAGGTTACAGATGGGAAATTCTGCATGGCTGTAAAACAGCAGCTCTTCACACTCTGAAGATGTGGCAGTTTGTTAAGCCAGACTGCTCACTGCAGGCAAGGCTGTTGTTATCACATTCCACTTTCCATTATCTCTGTCTTTTCATGTTGAGCTTCTGAACAAAGAAAAGACAGAAGGGCATACAGAAATCAAAGAAGCTGAAATACAATGATAACACCAAGGAAGGTGACTACTGGAGCACTATGGAGAATATATTATTCAGAATTTGAGAATTGCTTTGACATGTTATATATTGCAGACAGGCACCAGAGAAATGGAAATTAAAAAATAGAGTAAAGCGTTGTTAATAGACTGACGTTTTAGTTTTCAGTTATAAATGTTCTAAGAAGTTGCAATTAATTAAACCCCCCCAAAAATACATTGGAATGAGAGGCATTTCCAAAGTGAGAACATGCAATTTGTTTATGTGGGACTATACTGATAGGCATTTATTTTTCATTTCTTTACTGATAACTCCTGGAAATACCTTTTTGTTTTTTATTTGTTTCAAAGATGCAAAACACCAGCAGGTAGCAGCACTGAAGAAGAAGGCATGAAGAACTTGTACACTATGAACTGACTTACCTATCAGGTCAGTCTTGGAACCAATTTGTTCTAATCAAGCAAAGATTGAAGATGCTCACAGATCTGAGGAAAAATTCCCTTTTTACCACTGTATGTTGATTGTGTGATAACGGCTCCCCAGGATGGCATTCAACCTGTTTATAGTGACAGATGTTCTATGGATTGTGCTTGCAGTTACTACGTATAATGCTATTTTGCACTTTCTCAGATATTACTTGTCTCTTCTACATAATTCTCCTACAGTTACAACTTCTCTTCATTACAGGATTATATTTCATTGAAGGGCAGTAAGAACATACATGTGGGAACTGAGAGATATAAACAAAGGATAGAATTTCATAAATGCTTCCCATTTATGTTGGGTAGCAAAGAGTAGCTTTAAGAGCAAAGGCTTAACCTGACCTTCAGTGCCACTTCAGATGCTCTAGAGTGGTACAGTATGAAGATATTCCTAAATAGTAGCCATGCAAAGTAAAACTGATTCTTCTTTTCACTAAGTTTTGATCATTAACATGGGAAAAACACTAATTTGCATCACAGTCATGGTGGATGAATGCATTACAGATTTCATCTTATACAGACACTGTAGAACTCAGCTTGCTCTAGATCTTCCACTTCTGTGGATATTAAAGTAACATGTGACCGCAACATTACAAAACATTAACAAGAAGGAATTTCCAACGAGTCAGAATTAGAAAATCAGTCCAACTTTGTTTCAGTTTCAGAACATTCCCCAGGACTGTGCAATTTTCAAAAAGCCAAATCCTTGAGAAGAGTGGGCAGATGGGGAAAATAAAGCTGCATTGTTTTTATTATTTTTATTTTTTGTGAAATGAAACCGATATCTTGAAGAAAATAAAAGGCAAGCAGAAAAAAATCCTACATATTCTGAGTTGCTCTTCCTTGAAAGTACGGTAAACTTTGTCTAGCTTCAGAAGATGGCAGTCAAAACTTCCAAAGGCAAGAGAATGTACAAATCTTACTGGCAGTGTTGAGTGAATTTGTACAGTCTGCACAAACCCTTACTACCCAGGAAATTTACAAGACCCATTGGAGCATCCATTATAGACTGTATATCTTGTGAAAAAAATACCACCAGCAAAACATTGCTTTACAGTGCGTAAAATTCATAAATGCTCTCTCACACCAAAGTGACCTGTCCTCTGGGGATTCCATCTTTTGCTAGCTCCCTTAAAAATGTGGCATAACTTCTGCTAGAGGTCTCTAGTGGGTAGCAAAATAGGCAAGGAGAGATTATATATATATATATATTTTAAATTCAGGCAGTAAGAGAGACTGTGCATATGTGTGCATCCGTATATTAATGGATAGGGGTATCATAACAATGAAATATTCTTACATGAATTTTTCATCTAACTGATGAATTCTAACAAATATATCAACCATACTTTGACCATTTGGAAAAATACTATGATTCTTTCAGGATTTAAGAAAAAAAAAGTGTAATTAGTAAATTCAATGCTTTGAAAGGATGCCATCCAGAGGGACTTCGGCAAACTTGAGAGGTGGGTCCTTGTGAACTTCATGAAGTTAGACAAGGCCAAGTGCAATGCCCCGCACCTGACTTGAGGTGGTCCCAAGCATAAATACAGACTGGGCAGAGCATGGATTGAGAGCACCCCTGAGAAGGATTTGGGGGTGTTCACTAATGAAGAACCCACATGAGCCAGTAGTGTGTCTGCTGCCCAGGTGGCTAAGTGTATCCTGTATCATCAAAAGAAGAGTGACCAGCATTGTTGAGGGAAATGATTCTCCCCCTCTACTCTGCACTTGTGAGACACCACCTGGAGTACTTCACTCAGCTCTGGGGTCCCCATCTTAAGGACACAGACCTGACGGATTGAGTCCAGAGGAGGACCATGTGGATGATCAGAGGGCTGGAGCACCTCTCCTGTGAAAAGAGGCTGAGAAAGTTGTGATTGTTCAGCTTGTAGAAAAGAACTCTCTGGGGAAACCTGATAGTAGCTTTCCAGTACCTAAAGGGAGAGTGGGGGCCTACAGGAAAGACAGGGAGAGATTCTATCAGGGAGGGACCGTAGTGTTAGGACAAGAGGTCTTAGCTTAAGACTAAAAGAGAGTAGATTTATATTGGAAATAATTAAGAAATTCTTTACTCAGGGGGTGGTGAAGCCCTGAAACATGTTGACCAGAGAAGTTGTAGATATTCCATCCCTGGAAGTGTTCAAGGTCAGGTTAACTGGGAGTTTGGACAACCTGATGTAGTGGAAGGTATCCCCTGCCTATGGCAGAGGAGATAGGTCCCTTTCAACCCAAATGACTGTAGTTCTACAGTTCTATGAAACAGCTCTGTTCTGAAGAGGCTCTTTCATCATAATGCTCAGGCAGATTTTAAATTGGACTTGCAGTAGCTGATATTTCTGATATTTCTGATTTCTGACAGGCAAAAACTGCATATTTAAGGCATTAAACAAAAGTGATCAGGATTTCAAAATTATCTAATGTAACACAGTAAATAACAATGTCATAAGAACATGTACAACAAATAACTCAGATATGTAGTATCCAAACAGCAAGAAAAAAGCACTTCCAAGTTAAATAACAATTTGGCCGTTCAGGTTTTAGTAGAAAGTGCAACACCTCCCTAGACAGAATAAATTGTAAACAGCACTGTTTTCATTAAAAAGCCATCATAAGTACAATTCTCAAACAAAGAGGCATGTTTCCTGGATTTGCTTTCTAAAATTGCAGACTTCAGGGAATTATTACAACCTAGTACATTTTCCTTGTATAGCAAAGAAATTTTATAGCCCTTCTTGTTTAGTCTTGCTTACATGGGTATGGATATTGCATCATTTTGCTGGCTGTCCTCTTTCTCATGCTCTTAATTTTTTTTTTTCTCTCTCTGAACTGTCAAAACAAAAAACTTCAGCCAGCATCAAAGAGTGTACTGTAGCATAAGGTAGTCAGCAGGGGAAAAAAAATATCATATTCTGTTTTCTCTGTATTTTTCCTTTAAAATGAAAATCATCAACACCATCAGAATCCAGAAGGTGATCCAACCAGTTTTTAGGTTTAGATAGACTGCGTATTTGATGTAGTCCTATATCCTCTTCTAAGGGTTTTAATTTCTGTATTTAGAGGGTATGTACTCAAGGGCGGAAGCTTTAAAACCATGGACTGTTAATGAGCAAAGGCTCAAGCTCAGGCTCAAGAGACATAACCTTATATGGTCATACAATCAATTGTATGGACTGACAGTTTAATATCTATCTCCTACGCTGAAGCAATGGGATACTACTAGTCTGAATCATACATATGTTGAGATTATGCAGGTATGTAGGGATAAATTAGGAAATGTTATGCTTGTGTAACTTCTAGATTTCAGTGAAAGCGCATGGATGTGTTAACATTTAAGGATCTGATTTACTACTGTAGAGTCTTTTGATCTTGTAGCTGTACTGATAATGGAGTAGAACGGAACATTTATGCAATAATGCATTGGAGCTCAAAGTCAGAGCAGTATCCTGTTGTTTAGGGTTGTGAAAGCAAGGGAAGAAAATGCCTCCTGAGATTTTTGTGAAATTAATCCTTTGTCCTGAAAAATAAAAAGAGAGGATGACCTGATTCAAAAAAGTCTGCAAGAGAAATACCACTTTGTGTTCACAGATAAAGCTACCACTGACTACCACATTCAAAATCAATTCAAAAATGTGACATTGAGCTTTTGTTTTTCAGCATTTTGCAAAACACTGAAAACTCTCTTAAGGCAGTTGTTGGGAAATTTCTATAGGAGAAAAATAAAAGAAACAAGAAAAAATCCTAGAATCCCAACCATTACTGGATTATTAAATCCAGAAATAAAACAGGAAACTTGACAAACATAAGAGATATTACTGCCCACCACTTCTCAGCTATTTCCCGGAATACAAAATAACAGAAATTCGATTTCTGAATAGAGACAGGGGCAAGTGTGAATGGAAAATAACTGGCTATTGTGAACATACTTTATAAATTTAACTTGCATTGTACATATAGATTATTTTATCACAGAGAAAAGATAGCCCAAAATGGCAGTTTTTAAACAACAGAATCAAAAGGTTATATGTTGAATAAAATTGTAACAATACTTTAAAGTTTTCTGGTTGTTTACCAAATTGAATTTCTTATTATGATTTAAGCTAAAATATCTTTGTATTTAAGTATATGCAAATTGGAAACTGTATTATTGGAGTTTCTGTTCATCTAGTAGTTTTACAGGAAATGGATACTTACTCTTTATCTCCTTAGGTGAAAAAAAGCCAATTTTAATACTTTTCTAATATTGATAAGATGTATGTATTTATTCTGTGCTAAGAACAGTTAAACACTGGAACAGATTCCTAAGGAAGATTATGCAGTCTCTCTTCCTTCAAAATATCTTTGAAGAATAGTTTCATTTGTACCATGATGGAGCTAACGTTTCTCAGTCATTACAGATGTTCAGTGATCTATAAGAGCTCAGGGTGCATTGCATGGTACTATTGCAAAAATACAACTACAATAAAGCCGACTACCATGCATTGTATCACATACGGATATGAACAAAAGCACACAGTCTACTCTTATACCAAAAAGTCCCAGAGGAAGGAAACAGACAAACATTTTACGTTTACCTTCATTTTCAATAGAGTGCAAAATAGAAACAATTACATAAATGGTATTATTGTTTTGAAAGGCTAGATGGGTCTTTGATGCAAGAAACATTCAGAAAAACTTATCTAGATGACTTGAAGGCAACTATTAGGTGCACCCACTGTGCACCTAAGAAGTACTCCTTTTACTTTTTAGACACACCTTATTAGGAAGAACATGAAGAGGTAGACTACCACTCAGGAAGCACTGAAAGACCTACTCTTGGTATCATATCCATAAATGCAAGCACAAATTCAGCTTTTTATTAACCTCAAATTCTTAGTTCCTCCCTTAAGGAAAGCAATAACCTTGAAAATACTCACTCAATACTACCTACCTAGAAGCAGATAAAAATGACAACACCTTTTTAATTAATCCACATTCTAAAAACGTTTGTGAATATTTGAACTACAAATGCTAAAATGTATAAAGAAATAGAATATCTGATTATTCATGGTTTGCAGTATGTTGTATACACCATGCCCTTGATATTAACCAGTGTGATGATGACATACCAATTTTCCCCTTCTTTCAAGAAATGCATGGAAATTACTCTGTTAAATAAGACATCCCAGACAAAACAGAGATCCATTCTGTACAGAACTGCGTGTTTGATTTACCTTCATTATCCCTTAGAGTAAAGTTGGGATTCAAAGAAAGCCCTTCATCAAGAGAAAAATGGAATCTGGCCCCATTTGCAGAGTTATCTTTGTCAGTTGCAGTGATGGTTTGAATTACCTGAAATAAAAATTAACAATGAATGTGCTGAAACTTGAACTTGACCCCAATATTACCTGACCTTAGTAGAATGTTCAAATTTTGCTTATTTTAATTTTCTACTTGACTGCTGTTAAATTCAACAGATGATATGATTGGGTCATTAGCTTGATTCTTCTAGCATGAAATGTTTTAGGAGCTAGATAAATGCATCTAAAGCATCTACACTTTCCAACATTCAGATATGGTACAGGCAAAAGTCTTGGTATGGAGATTTTCATCATCTGTGTTACTTTCTACTGACCTTCAGAATTACACTTTTGCCTAGGCTTTCATTTCTATAGAGCCTAAATTCAGGCTGAACCAGAATGGGTTCAGTACACCATTTTGCTTAACATCCTAACAATGAGATGTACTTCAGTATTGGTTAGGAAAAAGAATATTTTAAGAAAAATGGCAAGCTCTGTTTAAGATTACAGATAAGAATCAGTTTTAAAATTGTCAGATAACAGAAAATAAAAAAAAAAAAAAAAAAAAAAAAAAAGCTACTCCTGGGTGTAGTTTGGTTTGCCCCAAAGGAACAGAATCAGATGTAGCAACTATGTACAGGAGTGGTATTTTTGAAAGGTAACACCTTTACCTTCAAAAGCCCAGATGATTTTTAAAATTTACTTTCAACTAAAACTGAGCTAAGCTTTTGGAATCTGTGACCAAGCAATATTTCTAACTCTGCTTTCATTTTCATGCTGGGCCTGGAAGCTGAAGTGATAAAGTAGAATTTAATAAAAGTTGTTCTTGTGATATATCCAGTGAAGCCCACATAGAGTGCTGCACAGAGCTGATAGATATCCTGAGGGAAATGTAAAAGGGGGAGGGAGAAGGGCTCTTTTCATGAGAATTTTTCTGTTCAGTGTTCAGCTGCAGTCTGTCTTGACTGAACCTGAAGCATAAACAGTGCAGGCTCCAGAGGGTTGATCTATTTTGAAATGAAAAGGCAGCACACAGTTCTCTACCTCCATTCATGTACGAGAAGAAAAACAAATACATTTTAAAGCCAATAGACCATAATAATTATTCTGCTGAACATATACAAGATAGTATATTGTATAGAGTATGCTAGTTTTAAACAATTAACAATACTGCTGATAATTGCAGAGAATATTTTCTCATGCAACTTTTTTACTGACCTGTAGCACAACATCAAATTGAAATGTCTATAATCATAAAGTTTGCCAAAGACATGACAATACAGGTGAAAATGTTTAGTAAAAGCTAGTTGTTCTCTACTGAATTTTGAAAAGATTTCAATATGAAATTGAAAGAATTACCATGTTAAAACAGACATATTTATTTATCCTAGATACATATTTTAAGTTAATAATGTTCAAAAGTTATGAACAAAGCAAGACAAAAACAGGAGTTAATATATTTTCAAGACAATCAGTTTCCATTATTACTCAAATGCCAAAAATACAGTTAAATGCAATTCACAGCTGCAATAAACTCAGACTGGATCTTAAAAAATGTGAATTGTTAAATACTGCTCATATATCATACGTGCTCATATGTAATCATCAGTGAAAGATATGTCACTTAGCTATGTACTTTCAGATTTTATTTGATGGCCTACTACATAAACTTTTATCCTGTTGTCCTCTATTAAACAAAATGTCCTATGATAGTTTACAGAAGCTGGCTTCAAGAATATGTCTTTTTGCAACAAAGATACTTTTGATCAAGACCTCACTACCAAAAGACTAAAATCAATGAATAAGATGCATTAAAACTCAACATTCTACCTACTTTCTTACACGTGGAAATTTGTGTAGCCCCTGAATACACTAACCTATGTAAAAAGTACAGCATCAGATGGTATAGAAACTATGCTTTTCCAAGTGGAAAATGGACACTGTGTGTGTAACAGAACAGGTCAGAAGAGCATCAGAACGATTCTTAAAAGAAAAAGGGCCATGCTCTTTCAGAGTAGGTTCTTGTTTTCCAAGAAAGAGATGTTAAAGACAGTTTTTTAGAGGCAAAGAACAAAACTGTGCATCTATTTGACATCCAAATGTACTCCTAGCCCTTTTCTAATTAATAGGCCAACTAATTATTAGCTTACCAGTAGATGTTAACATGCACCTCATCAGAGCTGCTGATTAAAATAAAAATGTAAACAGAGAAACTCAACTTTTGTAATGCTCACTGACAGCACTGAAGAGATTAAACTGAAAGGTTATGCCATTTTTTTTTTTAAGGTAAGAGTTGTCCAGAAGAAAAAGAATTTCAGTAACGAAGGAGAACTAATTGAAAAGGATATAGAGTATTCAGTCCAGCTCAGATGCTTTTCAGAACTGAATCAATAAACAAGTAAATATATATATGGCCAATTTAAAGCAGAGGTGTGCCTTCCCAGCTGTGATTCACTTCCTTTGACTATTAGAAATAACAGTGTCCAGGATAAGGTAGTTATTCTTGGCAGTACAATGTTTATACACCCTGATTCTGAAAAAATGTTGTGTATGTGTGCATGCGTGCACATGTGTTAGGGAAATGACATTTCATTACTGCCATATTTTTTTCTATGATTCTTCTGAAAAACACCCAGAAATAATGTTACTTTTTGTCATTAATATGACTAGTAGACCTTGTGAGACATTTTAACAACCTCATACTCTGTCAGGACCAGCAGTGAACTTGGAAACATTCAAAAACAGTCAACATTTCACTCCTGCAATTTGCATAACAAAGCATTTGAACTTTTTTTAAACCACTATTTGCTGTCACTTTCATAAAATTAATAAAGTGAGTCCTGTTTTAAACAAAGGAAAATTTCTTTTGTAATGGTACTTCATTCATGGAAGATTGTAAAATTTCATTCTCCTCCATTGGCTATATTTCACAACCATACAGAAAACAAGTGTATTTCTAGAACTCAGGGTTCTCCAACTCTGTATATCATCTAAGATCCAATCACAACTGCTTCATTTACATTAGGCTTCATCTGGAAGCTGTTGAAGATACAGAATTTACTTTCTCAGTAAGTGACTACTAATGGAGAAAAACTATCACTTCACTGTGGAAATTACAATCTTCTCAAAAACATTTCTGAGATGCTTTTGGGGGGGTTCACTGAAGTACATTTTCTTAAATTTTATTATTATTATTATTTTGGAAAGTAAATAAATTGAGCCACGGAGAGAAAAAGAATCAGGAGGCCGATTCTGTCTCTGATTTCTCTCTGTAGATGCCTCTCCTGAAAATAAATAGGCAAACACAGAAAGTCTGCCAATGACAAACAGTTTATTTTGCACATAATAAATTCAAAATAGATGTGCTAAGACAAATGCCCTCAATGGCTAGGCAGCTTATCTCCTTAGATTTCCTGAAGAAGGAAACAAGGACTCATGCAGGACAGGGCAGAGCTGCAGCCCAACCTCAAACATCAGTCAAGTAGCTGTGCCTGGCAGCGTCTGACAGGATTTGTTCTTTAGTGATATTTTGTACTACTCATTCTTACCAGATGATGGATAATTCAGAATGAATGCTGTCTTTGTAGTGTTTCAAAACTATTCAGCTCAACACATTTTCTAGCACATGGAAAACTGTCTTATTCTGCAATCTTTGCTTATTTGCTCTTCTTTAATATTTGTTGTTCATTGACTTTTTTTTCTTAAAATAGACAGTAAAATTTTCTGAACAAGAGCTAGGTACTTTTGTATCTTTTTTGTTGTTTTGTTTGTTTTGTTGTTTTTTAATAGCCCATCACAATATCTTCTGAAGCCTAATTGTATACTGAATATAAAAGTCAGAGTATGTCTCACATGTGCATGATGCAAGCTCACTATTCCAACATACAATCTGTGTAATAATTCAGAACTGCAATGAAGATCTGTGTAACAACCCAGTCTATACAAAAAAAGGTACTTCTGGTTAAAAAAACAACAACAAAAAACACCTTGGTAAAGTTGTCAAACCATGGACCACAGTGAAATCCATCAACCATAGAATAGTAGCTGGAAAGTAATTGTTTTTCAGTCTGAGTTGCAGCCTTCCCTCTGCTCATAGTTTTGGAAGAGCTGATCAGCATGTTTTCATAAATACAGTTCATACACAGGTTCACCCTCATTTAACTTTCCATCTGAACACTTCTGACCAATCAAACATGCAGAAAGTGAGGACAGCAGTCATGTTAATCATTCCACTGAGTTATATTTGAAACCTTTCTCCCACATGGCACTTAGTGAGAGCTATTAAATCTGCTTCATCCACTTGTTACAGGATAGTGGCTTTTCAAATTCCATCTGACAAGATTAAGGTTTTTGTAACGTATTTTCTTGAAATAACAAGAAAACTATCTTGAATGAATTCCCAGTCTTCTCCCTTTAGTCTAATACAGTTAAAATACAGACTAATACATTTAAAATGTTAGATCAAATGTGAAATATGAAAATGAAATCAGAAAGAAATATGGCATGTGATCAAAATAAACTTTTAACACATATAGCATTAACAAATAAAATAATTCTTTCTCACAGAGAAGAAGATAACTGTGAGTTACCTGACCAGGCTTTGCATTCTCACAGACGACTACGTCATATTCTCTGGCAAGCTCCGGAGGGTTGTCATTGACATCCAGGATTCTAATGCCAACTGGAACATGACTCACTAGCCCAGGATTGTCTGAAAAATATACAGAGGGTATTTATATATATTCAATATTCATATAATTAATTATAGAATATATATAATTTTCAATATTATGCAGCAATATATTCAATCATGCAATATTGAACATTATATAGATGTTATTTTACAAAAACAATCCAAGTTATGTTATATATGTAATATTCAATATTCAGTGACATCCTTTATCAAAACATGATTTCTCATCACAGCAGCTGGATGAGAACTAGATACAGCTGCAAAAATTTAGGTAGTGAGATCATGAAAGATGACATTTGCTGAGCTTCATTAACTGTTTTGAAAAAATGTGGAGTAGAAAGCATAGTATAAGTCTTAAGTTACAATTATGTCATAGCAATAAAAATACAAAATACTCTTAAAATGAAATAGAAGGCTGTTGGTGCTGTTGCATGCTGTCAGACTCTATGCAAGAAACGATTGATTATTTTTCAATTAACATCAAAGTATCATCACATTAAGACCTTTTATATTTTTCTCAGTCCCTCAATGAGTTTAGGAACTAGGAAGGCAGCTCCAGAAGTACTGCCTATTTTATGATGTTGGTCCATGACATCAGAGACGGATGTTGGTGGTATGGTAGCAGAGGCAGAACCGTCCCACCAATATTCCATTACCTTTTGTTGCCATGTGACAGACAGTATCAGAGGGGCAGTCTGACAAAATGGTATCAGACATGAAAGTATGGATGAAGCAAAAATGTATCACTGAATTCCTTCATGCAGAAATAATTGCACTCATTGATATTCATTGGTACTTGCTGAATGTTCCTGTAGACCAAACAGTGCATGTGAGTAGAGTGAGGCAGTGGGTTTCAGCAACGTGGAAGAGAAGGCACATTCCAGAAAGCCACGAACAGCTGTCACACCATGAAATGAACAGTGTTCCCATCAGCTCATCCATGCAAATCAGTAGATCACCATCAGGGAATTGTGTACGGAGCTGAACATTGGTTTCAATGTATTGGAAATGATGGTGATAACATGAGAATATTGCAATGTTTGTGTCAAGTGTCCCATGAATGCTCACACAGGAACAAAAACAACGTATGCAAGTTTGTCAGGATCTACTGAACCAGTACAAAACTAAAGGTGAAAGTCTACTAGATCACATCATTAACAGTGATGAGATGTGATGTCACCACTATGAGTCAGAGCCAGAGTCAGTGGAGTGGTGACATGTGAATTCCCCATCAAAGAATTTCAAAATGCTGCCCCCAGCAAGTAAAGTGATGTGCACTGTTCTTTTGGATAGGAAAGGGGTGATCCTTCTGGATTATTTGGAAAGCAGACAAACGATCAATTCTGATCACTACATAACACTGCTGTCTAATCTGAAGGCTCAAAATTCCAGAGTCAGGACAAGAGGAAAACAACTTTAGTCTTGCAACATGATAACACCAGGCCCCATAACAGTTTGAAGACCATGGAAGAAATTGCCAACCTTGGTTGGACCGTCCTACCACAATGTGGTCATAGCAGCTGTGAAACAGTGGGTCACCCCTGCTAGTGCAGATTTTTATGAATGTAGCAAGCAGGCTCTCATTCATCGCTGGTGAAAATGCACTGCTAATGGTGGTGGCTGTGTTGAAAAATAGTCGGTTGTAGCTGAGAATCTGCTCTATCAAATAGCATTATTATGCTCTTTAGAGCAGTTGTAGTCTTCATGGAAATAAACAGGAGGCATTACTTTCAGAGTAATGTATGGAAAATTCAGAAATATGGAAATAGAAGCACACAGGTATACATAAACCATTCCCAAGGCTGATTCAAACTTCCTCACAAGTTATAATGTTTTAGACAAAGCAGTCAATAAGTCTTGTATTTTCTCTGAAAATCCAGCATCAGTGACACATCAGTTAGAAAATAATGTTTAAATAACGGTGTCTTAGTATATGATTTATAGTTGTTTGAGAGCTCACCTTCAAAAAGAGAGCACTTGCAAAAAGCACAGTAAATGATTTTTTTTTTCAATGAAAATACACTTTCTGCGTTAAGATAGCAAAAAAATATGAGTCTTAATCCATCATTCTTTTGTTCTTACTACTATGTACCAAGACACTTATATTTGATAAGAAGAATTATATATTGAGAACATTTTAAAATTAGGGGCAATAGATCTTCCAAAGTCTGTGTAAGTATCCATCTTGTAGATAATAAACTTAATTTTGTTTTTCACCAATTAAATTAAATTATCATTAGAAAAATGCAAAGTCAATCATTCATACACAACTAGGTAGAAGAATGGGGTCTTACAGATTTATTTTCTTTTAAATGTGCATGTTTTATATTTATTTGTGCATGTCCATGTGAAGGAAAAAGAAGCAGAAATATTAAGGATCTAAAGTTCACCTGTCCTGGTTATTTCTATCTGTATTTACCCACATTTTTGTTTCCATTAAAA
>PPHD01014849.1:1968-16444 GCA_002909625.1 Bambusicola thoracicus | reverse complement strand
CCAGTGCTTAACCACCCTTTCTGTAAAGAAGTGACCTGGCGCAACTTGAGGCCATTTCCCCTCATCTTGTCACCTGCCACCAGTGAGAAGAGACCTATCCCGCTCTCACTGGAAACACCTTTCAGGTACTGGAAGAGAGTAATAAGGTCTCCCCTCAGCCTCCTCTGATTTCAAACAAAGCCATTTGAAAAGTTTAAGACAACAGCAGATTAGGAAAACAGAGAAAATATCAACTACATATACGAGTCCTGAACACATTCAAAGCACACCTCTGTTGTTACATTTGTCATGTTGCTGAATTAACCCCGAAAGCAAAACTTTTTAAATAGCAGAAAGTTTTCACCACTGATACACTTTTTTTATTGCAGATCTGAGTAACAAGCATCTCCCTAGCAATACACCTACTTGTATTTCTGTAGGTGTTAGTCTTGTACCATCTCTTTCCACATAAGTAAATGTACTTATTATTGCTTATCTCAAAAGCATGCCCTTAGCATCCTCCAATCATTAATTTAAACGCAACTAATTCACACCAACCATCTTATTTAAACATTTTAATATTAATTTTATTGCTTTGCCACTCTACAGCAGCACATGCAACCTTACTAGAAAAAAAAATTAAGTCCTTCCATATTTTAAAGTACAATTTTTACTAAGAAAAGCTCTACATCTGAAAGACCTACTTAATTCATACACTTTTTTTTTTTTTATCTTACTTCCAGGTTTTGCTATTTTGTTCCTCCTGAAGAATACTTCAGCATGTTGTCTGTGAAGCTACACTTCCTGAAATTAAATATACACATTTCATACCAAAATAGATATAAAATAATTAGATTTTATTTAGTTGTTGCATTTGTTCGTATGAACATGTAAGAGTATCAAACCAGAAGACCAGAATACCTTCACACTGACCAACGATGGGCAGAAGTCTGACTTCATTTTTATGACTCAAAGCTAGTTTTAACTTACCCAGGTGGCTTAAAGAAAGCAACCTGAAATGCTCATCAAACACTGGTACAGCAATTCTAAGGATACGAAGAAAATATGAGCAGGATATCGTACTGCTAAATAGCGACTAATTTACCTCAATGACTGTCCATTGTTCAACAACAATTGCATCATTTCCTTTCCTGTTAGAACCTGGAACCCCAGAACCTTCTTCTTCATAAATAAATAATCCTTCTAAAGATCTGGGCAAATGGTCTCCTGTGAACATAAAGACAAACTTAACCTGAAATAGAGATTTTTGAGGTCAGAATCTCCCTGCAGTGTACACATGGCTTATATTTTTTCACTGATCAATCCTTTAAATTAAACTCAACTAGGAACTCAAATAATATAACTCACGTATAACATAACTGACATTTCTTTCTGCTTTTAGTTACAACTTCATGAAGCCTGTCAGCCAACTTATTATTCAGAACTCCTTTTCCTATACAAATTGAGCTATGAACTGTTTCATTTTCTCAAAAGCAAGTCTAAATTCAAGTTTCCCATATTCAACATATTCCCTGCAGGAGACGGGCACAAAGCCTCTTTATTCAACTTCAATACTGTATGTCTGACAATAAATGTGGCTTTTGGTGTGGTGAGAGAGACTCTAAAGATAAATGAAGCATGAAGTGTAAAGCCTAGCTGCAGTTACTTTAAGATGTGAATGGGCGCAGGAAAAGCCTGAAAGAGAAGTAGCTGTATGAAGATCCCTGATCGGAAGGAAGTTTGAGAGCCCACCTCCTTGACTTACTTTTGAAAGTCTAACAGTACAATCACCCCCAACTAAAGCTGCAGGTCAAATACTAGTTCACACTCTGGCTCTTCCCTAACAGTGATATATGGCTTTGGGCACAGTCATAGGAATGCCTGCACAGCTCCTGGTAATTCATAAATACTCCATCTCTTTAGATCAGGAACCTCAGTCTTTCCTCAGTATTCAGGCAGATACTTAAAATGGTCAACCAGTAACATGTTAGAATTTTACTTTCATCATTGCTCAAACTTAATTAAATCTTACACAAGGTACTACTACTCAGTTGCTTTTAAGACAAACTGCTAATTCAAAGTGTATCATGTCCTAATAACTTTTAGGTTATGCTTACTGATATCATTAAACAAAAATGTGCTGCATGTCTTAATACTTCTATGGTTAAGAGAATCTGCAAGGAAGAATGGAAGTAGTAAACCAAATGGCTGGTAAAAGGCAACGTACTCCGATTACTTTTGTGACTGGGTTCTCTTTTGACAACAGAAGACAGTTAAGGATTATCAGTGATTTGATTCTTTCAGACATCTACCTGTCTTAAATTAGGAATTGAGTTTTGAGAGAAGCATTTCTGTGGCAGCTCTACCTGCACCTATTGTCTGCATTTTTATTACAACAATAGCTAAAATCTTGCCCAATTCACTAAAGCATCGTGGAAGGAAAACTGCTACTTAAGGTACCTCACAATCTACAAGCAAACTAAAAAATGGAGGTGAAGACAACTGGATGTACATGCAAACTCAGCAGCTGAAATAATCCTTTACTGTGGTCACAGATACTTGATCAGCTGCAGAATGTGATTCACATGGTGGGCTGTGCCTTCAAATATATTCAGTTTAATTCAGTAGTGTCACACCCATGTATCCAACTGAAATATGTACCAGTCCAGTGGGCCTGGAGCAGGAGCACCAACTGCTGCAATAGGCAGCATGAATCTCTGAGCAAGTTGTAACCTGGGCATTAAAACTAGGAGAGTTACTCGCATAGATAAGATCAGACAGCAACAGGGGAATTGGAAGATTGCAAAAACTCTTCTTGGAGAACAGCTGCAAAGATTTATTTCAACAGCTGCTCAAAATATCCCATGGTGAATTGTAACTCATCTCCAGAGAGTTATTTTCCAGCTCTAAAAAAAAACTGTATTGAAAACTACCAGTATGATTTCTCACCTCTCCACCCTCAGTGGAATCTTGGCTTTTCTACTGACTTCAATGGATGGGAAATACAATGCAAGAGAACAAAGAGATGGCCAATACAAACTGTGCCCTTAAGCTCTTTATGTGCACAAAATATCTGAAACTTCAGTATAAACAGTCATATTAATACAATTCAGGGTTTTGCTAGGAATTTTAATCCTAGCAGAATGCTGAAGAAAAGAGAAAGTATGGGAAGCCCTACTTTGACTTAAGGCTTAATGGTACCAATAAGCACAATGAGAAATGAAGTTTCTTTATCTCATTAGAAATATTTCAAGCAAGTAGCAGAAGAAAATGAACGAGTGAAGTATATCTTATGATTTTTTTCCCATTATCTTCCCCCTTTTTTTTAAAAAAAAAAAAGAAAACAACTAGTGATAAAGGTTTGTTTCATTATTATGCTTTGAAAATTGTGAATTTCAATTGCAGTTATTTAGTTATAACTGCACAAAACTATTTTATTTCTTTTTCAGGTATCAGATTCTACCAACTCACTGTGACTATCCGAACATGTTTATGTATTGTCTTTCACCAACATGCAACACAAGATGTACTTTTTGCACAGTGATTAGATCCACACAAATAAGTAAAAGCTTCAAGGTACTCAGGGATAGTACTCACCTTTAGAAATTTCCCAGTGTACAAAAGAATCAGTTAAAGATAATCCTTGTTTGTAATAAAATGTAGTTAGTTCTAGCCAGTCTGCTTCCAGTGTACTGATAACCGGTCCCTTTCTTGTTACTTTCATGGACAAGGCGCCCTCATGATAGGTCCAGCAGGTAGAGTCATCATCAAAAACATTGAAGACCGTGTACAGCTTGTCTAAGCAAAGAAAAAGAAAAAGGATCCTCTAGAAGACAGAGCTTTCAAATAAAGACATTTTCTTCTTCCAACCTGTTTCTCTAATTCTAAGTAACAGTTTTACAAACCGTTTCCTGATGTGACTGTACTCACCTACAGCCTTAAACAGCAGAAAAAAGAAAGATGAGGCATTAGGAGGGTAAGTTGTGGGGTACTGTACAAATTGGAACATACTGCAAGCGGGCTGTCACTGGACTTTTTAAGGAGGCACATCTCACAAAAAGGAAAACATAGCAGATTCCAGTGAAAACCCACTGGAAGTACACCACACTTTTGCCAGTCATGGAACTTACGGATATAAATATTTGAAATGACTGCAAAGAAAGATTAAAAAACACGTTCTACGTTTTTAAATATTACAAATACCTTGTATTCATTTTTACCATTCTTTTCTGAAGATGACTTAAATACCAGTATAATCAGTTGCCTGCTGGGGTTTTCCACACAGAAACTGATGAGAGCTTGAGTGTATGCAAAACAACTAAAACTTGCATGTTCTCAAATGTGCTAAACACCTATATGTTAAGATAGTGCTGTTACAAAAAGGTCAAATATTCACCTAGAATAAGAATTCAGTAAGTCACAGTATTTAAGTAATCAATGGTGATGAGTTACAAAATCTCAGCTAAATAAATGTATTCTAGAAGGAAAAAACAAGATAGACTCATGTAACAGCCACTGTTGTGGGGAAATAACTGTTAAAAAACCCCAAGCCCCCAATGTTATGTCTGCTACTGCAACTTCCGAGCAGCGTAAATCAACGCAACCCTGTAGAAAGCAGAAGCGCTCACAACACCAAAACAGAGGAACTCAGATGATGCAAGTTAAGATGCCAGTCTGTCTAAGCTCAAGAAATAGAGGGAGATTCTATTCTGTTACAGACAGCAAACTCACTGTCTCAAGCTGTAAGGAAAGAGTTAAGCTTTAATGGATCGTGCTATAAAGGCTCAGCATGTTGTACAAGAACTGCTTTAATTGAAGTGTTAAAAGTAAGAGTGACGTTGATTATCTCAGTGCTTAGTCATTATCCTCACAGTCCACCAGCTAGAGAGAGTGCTTAACCCTTTTACACGAAAGTGAAAAGATTGCTCTTAAGAGCAATTAAAACATCTGGCACATCACAGGTGACCCTATTATATATCAAAATGTAATCTCGTGTGCAAGTTTCACGTTTCATGCTTTCAATACAGTACTATAATACATTAGTTCTTATGAGTTAGATTTCTTCCTTTTCACATTTTCCTCCTAGCAAATGAGAAGGGCTTAGTGCTTCAGCATCAGAACTCAGTTTCAGGCAGCATCTTCTACACTACGTATCTTATAGATTCTTTTACAGCTAAATCTTCTACCACAGCAACAACATTATTCAATGATACTTTTCCTAAGCAACTTCTCAAGGCTTCATTTTCTCTAGTATAAATTCATTTTGTAACAATTATCCTCTTTGATTTCACGGTCAGTGCATTAGTTCAAGTAATCTCTTTCAGGATACTTCTTGAAGGCATGTTAAGCAGAAAGAATCCATTATGAATGGATTTGCTTGCTGTACATTATGCGAGCTGGCTAGAAGCACGTAAAATTACAGCTCTGAATGGATGGGGATCCCCTTATTGTCATTTTAAAACAGACAGGAGGACTGAGACCACTATAGCTTATTTTCAGATGCTCATTACAAGTTCAGGGTCAATATTAAGACAAGGCGAAAGCCAACATATTTGGAAAAGGCTTTAAAAACATCTGCATCGTGTTTTTCCTGCCACGTGTTTTCTACACATACATCAAGCAAAAAAGTTACCTGTTTGCACCACACTTCCAATCAAGGCCTTTTTTAATAAAAGAATCTATATACTACTATAGTTCAGATAAATAAAGCAGGAAGTAAATACTTTCTAAAGAAGTATGGATGCATTTAAGAAAGATGTATCCTTCAAAAACACTTTGATGACAGAATATGCTGTCCTATTCTACTCCTTTTTAAAACAACAACCTATCTTATTTCTGCCACAAACAAACAGCATTCGTTACCATTTCCCTTTCGTGGTTTAATAGGGCTGACTTCTTTTCCAAACTGGAAATCTGCATCCTGTAACAGTCCACTATCTGCTTGCGTTTCCTCTTCATTCCCACTCTCAGATAGGTTATCACACAGTGACCTTTCATTCCAGTTTTTGTAGTCATCATCGGAACTTATTCTTCTGTGTTCCCTATTTCTTCCGCCCAGTGTCGATTCCAGCTCTGCACTCCCATCTGTGCTTGCTCCATTACAGGTTTTAATTTGTGGAAAATGTTGTGTTACAAATCCCACAAACTTCTTTCCTCTTTTAGCTGCTTCATTAACCTGCATTTAGAACAGAAATTTATCTGTAAAGCGGTTTTAAGACGCCGTGCCACACATTAAAAAACCAAAAACATCTATAAGACATATTTAACTTAGTAAATTGCTGATTTTCAAGGAGATGTGGGGACACAGTATTGCACTATGGAAGGGTAGCTTGTCTGTGTATGTTGTCTGTGTTTTTAAAGTAAATAGAAGCCTTCCAGCATGTCTTTGGGCTCAGGCCAAGAACGATGGCCAACACTGCTACTGACTTCAGTGTACACAAAATCCTTCAATAAGAATAAACCCAAAGACTTTTTTTTCCTCTCTGCTTCCCAGAGACAGACAGCATGCTGGTGCAATAAACAGTATGGTTCTTCTGACCTCGTGTGAAGCCAGACACTCTAAGACTCTTCACCCTGCCAAGGTGATTCAATTCAAGCCAGGGGTGAATTTCCCTCTCCTGGGGTCTCAAAAGACAGCTGCACAATATGTGCAATCAGTGGGATGTATGTGTTCTTGGAAGCAGGGTTTTTATTTTCTTTTGCTGGGATAAAAAGTATTTCCTCTTACGACTGCCATAAAGACTTGGCAAAAACGCAGGGAAACCCCAGCCCCAAAAGAAGAAATGATTTGTGGAGCACTCAGTGAGAGCAGAGGGGGAAAGATCTCTATCTGTGTAAACTATGTAAACTATTTTATTCAGACTGATTAATTCTCTAACAACTGGAGGTACTACAAGATCATTTGGGTATCACAATAGTCTGAAGTACTTCAGTTTATCACCATTATGTATGCACAGCAATGATCTTAACATGTACCTGCAATCATTATGAGATAACTTATTTTTTCTTGTTTTTGGAGATCTTGAAAAAAGTGCATGTAAGTTTACAATGGATTCCTCCCTCAACCTTTTAAAAATTATTTTTAGATATTCCTGGTGTTTTTATGTAGCTCTTTTGTTCTACATTTCCTTGCAAGCCTGAATCACTACTTAATTTGAAGCATTTTTTCCCCAGTACTAACGTGGCAATATGCAGACCATAGAAATGCATAATGAAACCATTTAAAATTTTTTAACTCCTGAAAATTTCAAAAAGAGCCATTCAGAAACTTTAAAGAACTCTGCTCATTTCAAATGATCGTTAAAGTATTTCCAATATGCTTTTTCCTCCGCTTCCTTCTTTGACAACTGATGAAAAGATAACCTACAATAACAGTAATTTCCTGTTTAAGCAAGTCTTCAATTTTGCAGAGGAAGTGCAACAAAAATAAGTGGAACTAAGAGCTTCGTTTCAGTGGAAGTTGAGTTTTCTGTAACTCACAATATTTTCAGAAGCTCTGCCAAGTAAATGTTGTAATACAATTACTGTATCTATTAAATTTTGTTCAAAGAAAAATGTACTTAGAAAAAAATCAATAAATTCACAGAAGGTGTTCCTAATGAACTTAACACAGAATATGATCAAACTTCAGATTAAAAAAAAAAATACTAACTCTAAGAAAAGCTACCAAGCAAGCAATATACCACCAGTGACTGAAAGTTTGGGCCTGATCCTGCAGTTCTGCTTCCAGTGTTCTCAGCAGCTATTCTCCCAAAGCCTTCCAGGTCTAAATAATAAATTCTAAGTTAGAAAATTAGTGAAGAAAATGATCTCTCTGCATAAGGAAAACACTTGGTAGCTTCTCAAAAGAAAAACCAAAAGCTAAAACTCAAAGCTAAAATAAACCTGAATAAATCTGTCATTCGCTAACCCTCAACTACTTACATGCACCCTAGAAAAAAATCTAAAGAGAAGTTTGAAAAAAAACCAACCCAGCAAAAAGCACAACTCACCACAAACAAGAAGCCACAAAATTCCATTACCTTTTCTAACAGTTCTTTCACTACCTCGTTTGTCAGTGTCTCATACGTTACAGGACATTCCTCAATCACCAGCCTGGGGTTCCTTTGTCCTCTGGGTGCTGCATGCTTCTGGCTAGAACACAGAAAGAAAGCAGGCTTTGTCAGAAGTTCGCTGCTAACTTGGGCAAATACGCAATCCTTTTCTTCTGGTGTAACAGTTATAAAATAAATTCTGGAAATGCTTCTTCGTACTTAAAACTCGGTATTTTTTGGTGTTCTGTTCAACTTCTTACACATAGGAAGTTACTATTTTGTACTACAACACCAGGATAAAAAATACTTTATAGAGATTTCATTTGCAGATTGTTTATAGGCATCTTCTGAAGCTCAGCTTTGAAATGGTCCTTTTACACTGTTAACATGCTGTTGTTTAATTTTAGCAATCAGAGCAGAGTTGCCGCCACGGTGTGAAACAACAGCCCAGGCACGTGCTAGAAATACAGCGTAGTCACAATTACTTTGGGTTACACAATGTTAATTTTACTCCTAGGTTTCAGAACCCTAAAAGCTTCCATTACAGAATAGTATTAATCATTTTTTATCTAAAGTGAGTCACGTTGTTAATCATACAACATTTGGTGTACATCTTTGCTGATAACCCCGTTACATAAGCCCCTGCCTTAGAAGGAAGCATCACTGAGACTTTTCAAGTATCAAAGGTTTCCTTCCAGTTAGTGGCTGAATGAGGTGCATCTGCCTTCAAGAAATCCAACTGATGTACATATGGCATCAGCATAGGAGGTGGGGAACTCACACCTAACAGTTTCAGAGGAGACTGCAGGTTCTTGTCCCTCACCTGTTCCAAGGGCCTACCAGTTTCAAATGACAGCTTCATAAAGGATCCCATGTAAACAGGGCTATGATGTGCTGAGGGAGCTGAGCACAGGCAGCATCAACTCTTGGAAACCTCAGCTCCACAAAGCAGATTTTTTTCTTCGAGCATTTGTCCACACGGACAATGTTCACCTTGTTTGCAGGTGAATTCATGAAGTTAAGTTGTACGAGCTATGGGTGATGCCTGCTTAAACAAAGCATTTAACTGAAGGTCCCTCAAATGAGCCATGTTTTATAGAACTCCAAGAGTCACATTTCTGCAGACTTTCAGAAGGAGCTGGAAGAACCTTTGTGCATCATTCTAGAATAGATAGAAAGGGAAGCATGACAACTCTTCATGCAAAAACAAACGGACCCTTCTAGCTACTCAAATTAAGAACAGAAGGTTGTTTTCTTCGCAATTAAAGGAACATTTCTTTATACATTTTCTTAACAATCATGGGATTACAATGCAGTGAAAACATGAGTAATATACAAGATTATGTAGATGGAATGAAAGCAGAGTCTTGAATCACTCTTACTGCAGCAAACAAGTTTTGTATGGCCTCCCCACTCATAGAATCATAAAATGGCTTGCATTGGAAGGGACCCCAGGGATCACCAGGTTCCAACCCCCTGCCACAGGCAGGGCCACCAGCCTCCAGATCTGGTACTTGGCCAGGTTGCCCAGGGCCCCATCCTGGGTAACCTGGTCACTGAGCTCCTCCTTCTCAGTAAGGAGGATCACCTACTTCTCTTTGAGGAACTGTGTTTTACCTACAGATAAGTCACGGTCTTCCAGAAGAAGTGAAAAGACAAACTCAGAAAACCAAGAAGAAAAGACAGATGTGAGGGAATCGAAGCAGGTTACTAGTCTTGTGGCATTTTGTCTAATCTTGTACTTGTTGCAGGCTCAAAGACATGATTCTTTATTATAAGAATGTGCTAAAAATAAAAGGGATAAATTTTAACAATCTCTCCACAAATTCATTTTTAAAATTCTATTATAATAATGATAAGCAAATTTGGATTTGTTTCAAAGTTTACTGAAGTAAACATTTGCCTATTGTACGTTTAGGGTTAATAAAAAAAATTATTAAGTTGGTCACCTTTCCAGATAGGGAACAGTTACTTGGTTCTTTGAGATACTTTAAAACCATGTGTGTTGATCAATCCTCTTATAAGCACTGGGGCAAAATAATAGAATTATTTCATTGTTACCTCAATTTTAATCGTGAAAGTACCACCCGATACATGTGACTTGCAGGGAAATTTCTTCTATGTCCAATTGGCAGCAGAATAGGATGAACAGCTCCTACGACATATCCTTTGTTGTAATATTCTTCCACCTTAGATGCTATATCCAACACAGAACCGATCTTGATAACTTCTGGATTAGAGGAAGCTGAAACCATTGAAAGGATAGAAAAGCAGCACATTATACTATGGACATATATACTCCTAAGTGAGTTCCTATTATAGTTAAAACACACAAAACCTATCTAAAGGTGCTTACTAAAAAGATATGTCATACAAAAAAATACAGATTCACAGCTGATTACTAAGCACCCAACTAGGTGAAATATACGTATTTACAGATTAATATGATCTATTTAGCAATACTTCACTGGATATAGCTCTGTCAATCTAATTTAAAAGCTGTATCAACATCAAAATATGCAATAGGTCTGAATACTAAAGCAACTATTTTGTCTAGCCAAAGCCTTAAGCATACTGCAGCAGAACCCTCTGAATCCTTGTTGAGAGGTAAATTTCCACAGAATTAATTTAAGCCTAGAACAATTTGTTTCACCTCGTCAAATACATTTTTTTGATCCCTTTGAAGTGATCTGTGGATTGCAGATTGACATTTTAATATAGTCCCAATTATAGTTTTCAAGTAGACTTAAATCTATGTCACAATAAGCTATGTGCTGTCATTAATTTCCAAGCAGGTTCCCTCTGAGGGTATGAAAGCATTTCTGATTAGTAGGTTAACAGCACATAGGAGTGGGAAAAAACTTTTTAACAGTCCGGTCCACAGCTTTTGCATAGAGAAAAGAAACATTCTGCACTGTCAGTAGTTCATGTATTTTGCCACAGTACTGAAGTAGTGAAGAACTAACTATTCTACAATAATGCAAATGCAGATAAAAAAGCAGGTATGAGTGCAACATTATCATCCTTTCAGAGATTTTTTAATTGCTTTAACCATTAAAAAACATTTACTTCCCAATATGTAACCAAAATACTTCTGCAAATAACAGAACTATACAGCTAACTTGCCAACTGTATAATAAGCTTTAGATGCACTGTATTGAAGACGATGACAGAACAGACACTCCATACATATTCAATACCGTTGTTCAGAGTGACAACAACTTCACAGCATGTCATTGTCATGGAACTACATGAAATACCCTTGCATCAATATTCCTTCTCCCTAATAGGAGGGTTCTGGAAAAGCCATAACCATTCTCTTTGAATAGGGATATTTAGCTTATCCCTACATTATGCATAAACTGACCTCCCGCTGTTTCTCTATCTGAGATATGCCTCATGACTGTAATTGTGGAATTTGCAGTCCTTGCAGGCATTTCAAATTACACTTTGGAGTTCACTGCTCCCTAGCAAAATGAAATACTGGCTGTAACGTTTCTTGCTGGTGCAGGAGGACCTCCATGGAAGTCAGCTGATTCAAGCAGTAGGGATATGGGAATATTGGAGGGGACAAGAGACAAGAGTCAAGGTAAAATACATGACTCATAACAAATTAAGATGCTCAGGAATGCCACCCAGGATATTTAGGTTGCAGTATGGTAGACCTAATCTACATCATGGCTTGCAAGAAGACCAGGGACTCCTGCCAGTCTCTCAAGCAGGCCTATTCCAACTTCATGTATCTCAGATCTGATGAAGCAGAGATTAAGGAATATAAAGGTGAAACACAATGAATTTCTGTTTAGAGTAGTTTCATATTAATGGAGGCCATTGCTTACTCTAGATCTTAAAAAGGACATTCAGTTAAGGTTTGTTCTTTTTTTTTTTTTTTTTTTTTTTTTACTTGGTCCCAGATCCAACAATAACGTGTCACACAAGGGAAACGCCTTGCTCTGGAAATCACCAGAGCATCATGAACATGTAACACACAACTTGACAGCATACTGAAAAGTAAGTTTGGTCTGCAGTGATAAAAAGCTCACTCTTCTAGTTGCATTTAGCCCAAGGATACTGGAAAAGCAACAAGCATGCAAATGAGTTGAATGAGTTAAAAGAAAAGAGTAGTTCAACAGATTTTCTACAGTGCTTCAACCAATCCTCATGTTTTATAAGCAAACAACATTCAGAAATGTCCCCAAGAAAGACACTATACACTATTTTTGCCTGTTTTCACCATTTTAGCTGTTGAGAGACGTCAAACAAAGCCCCTCAATGTTACATAGGTGCACACAGCTAAAACCATTCAACAGAACGATATGTATGTTCACAACTCTGCTTGCAGTTAGTACCTACAACCAGGAAACCGTCTAAACTTAGTACCACAGTAAGTTACTGAACCAAAGCACTTCTGAATATCAGACTAAAAAGGAGCAAGCGAATCTTTGCTACTGTAAAGGTTACTAAAATACACTGAAGAGAAACCTTTACTTGCACTACTCAATGCGATTCCTCCTTAAAGCCACGATCTTCTTTAAAACAGATCCTTTATACAACACTTCCAAAAGCTTGCTACTTTAAAACACAGCTAAGCTATCCAGGACACAGACTACTGAAGAAAATTAAATGCACTTAAGCCCATAAAACCTGAACTCTATTGTCCTTTCTATTATCAGTGGATCAGCAGGCAACTAACGTATGCATTGAAGTCTATCTTCATTTCCACCAAGTTACCTACTACTACCTATCTAGCCAAAGCTTTATCCCGAAAGAATAAACCAATGAGAACCTCATCTGCCTATGAGTAAATAAACAGAGCAATAAATACAGTCAAGTACTATAACTTAGTGGAACATTGCTTCAGTTAGTTCTTCAGTAAACAGACAGATACATTTCAATAAAAACATGACTACAACCCTTTAATTTGGGAAGAAAACTAAGCAGAGAGAAAGTTTTGTTTGTGAAAAAGTTCCTGAACATGTAACATGTGCTTACACTCCCTCCCTTTATCAAATCCCTCTATCTAGAACACTTACTTTAACTACTTATTATTAAGAATTTCTAGTAGATCGGATAGTTATAAAATGCAAATTAACAAAAAAGCGGCTGCAAAACTGAGCCGCCTGCTCTCAGAGGGCAGCCATCTGGGCTTGTTTATGTTTTCAACTTTCTGGAAACAGGGAGTTGCTCTGTTAGAGACAGGACACCCTCGGGAAGGAAGTATCCCACAGAGCACTGTCTGCCTCCAGCTATGCATACAAATTTTGTTTCATTTTAGTCGCAATTTCAAAAGCCTATTCAGCAACTAAAAATGAAGCACTTGCAGAAGAAAGCCCAAGCAAAACTATATTATTCTTACTAAAACATCTACCAAAAGCCCGGGATGTACCTCTGAGGAAACTATTCCCTGTATTCAACTAAGGAATAGACTTACTCCTGCACAAAGTAACAAGGACAGCCTGTTTTCCAAATTCGAACGCATTTTAGGACAATGTTTCCTCAGTTAAGGCATCCTGTTCCCCTTGCTGAGGCACGGCGTCTTTTCCGAGCAGTTCAGACAACCACTACTCAAAGTGAGTAAGGACGGCAGTATCTGACTCACAGGAAACTAGGAAAATCTCTAGCAGTTTTTAGCCAGCTTCCCAACAAGGGCAGTTGTGTAACTCAGACGGTTTGGTTGTTAAAAATACTTTGGTAGTTTCCATTGTAATTTTATCTAAGTGAAGACCTTCGTCACGATTAGTGTTTCAAAATAAAAGTCTTACATTTTGGCTGGCTTTGATTAAAATAACAGACTTGCTACAACTCAGACACAACAGAACAAAGTTAAATTCTATCCCCTACTTACTCGGAATAGCAAAGTTGCAACGTAAAAGTTACCTTCTAAAGTAAAATCCAGCAATACATATTCATAAGCAGAATCGGTCTTTGTTTCAACTTGTGGTCTCTTCAATGTAGAAAAAATTTTTCCAGGGCTGCTATCATCTGGGTCTTCCAGCTTTCTCAGTCCGCACCCCATGGTAAGATCTGCAAGTGATTAAATCTCAGGAGAAGGAGGGGGGAGCAACAAGATCTGCTGCTCTCACTAAAAAACAGAAAAACAACAAAAAAACCCCAAAACTCCCCCAAAACCAGTAACCAAGTGATTCCCTTTGATTTTATTAACCATAAATCCAAATGCAGAAAAAGTCTGTCTCCCAAAACAAAAAGTGAAGGTACTTCCCATTCATTTTTCATATATAAACAGCAAATCCATAATGATTTCAAGCCATAGACTTGGTTCGAGTAGGCTTGATTTTGCAGCAATGTTAGAGCTGCTACAAGCTAGCAGAGATTTTCCATGCCACGTCAATTTACGGCCAGCCCCCTATCAGTGCTCTCTCGCAGAGGACACCAATAGTGCTTTGTTTGTCCTTCTAGACTGACTGAGTAAGAAGGAGGGGCGGCGGGGGGGGGGGGGGGGGGGG
>PPHD01014848.1:0-16445 GCA_002909625.1 Bambusicola thoracicus | reverse complement strand
TGAAAAAAACTGACCATGGAGTAGGCTGGAATGAATGAAAACTTTGTAGAATTCTGTTTGTTTGTTTTTCTTATATTTGTTTCAGAAATGCATGTCCAAATCTCTCTTACATTCATAAAAGGACAACAGTAAAATATTCTTTGGTCTGATAGAG
Organism: Bambusicola thoracicus; assembly: GCA_002909625.1. Lineage (NCBI taxonomy): Eukaryota > Metazoa > Chordata > Aves > Galliformes > Phasianidae > Bambusicola > Bambusicola thoracicus. The sequence continues at coordinate 16,291 of PPHD01014848.1, read as the reverse complement.
AATTTGAGTAAATAAAGGTGGGCATATAAAACACTTTTAGTGGGAAAGGAAAAAAAGAGCATTTGGCTGGAAAATGGTTGGTACACTTTCAGAAAACCAAGCAAATTATTAAACAAAATGACATTATTTTGTGCTTCACTATAGTTGTCAAGACTGTCTGCAGGAAAGAGGAAGAAGGACTTACCTCATGTAAACAAGATGCATCTGCAAAGCAAAGGCGAAAACCTGCCTATCTTAGTCTTTCTGTGAAACTTGGTTGTCACTTGGGGAGAAGTTCATAAACTGAATGTTCCAGAGTATGAACAACAGCTGTGTGGTAAGTTTATCCTGGCTAAGTGACCAACCATCTTTGGCCATCAGTCGATTGGAGCACTACAGAGGATAACAGAGAGGCTATTCTAGGCCAAAGCAGTGACAAGATGTGTGTGGGGGAGATGTCACAGAGGCAGTTGGACACTGCACAGAGGACAGAGGGTGGCACTAGTGTTGTTCTGTCCTTCCTACCACCAGCAGTGAGTTAGGTACCCCTTTGCCGGATGTGTTTGTCTGCACCTTGTTCTCATCAACCAAAGTGACACCCCACAAAAATCCAGCAGGTAGGGGTGGAAATCCTTTTGCACGGGTCAGACATCCAAAGGTTTTTTCTCAGGGCTTCAAATTATATACGGCATCCTGCAGGGGAGGACTTTTTCTTTTAGATCTGCAATATACATTATAGCAAGTTGTAAATATACTTGCAGGCACTTTGTTGATCTGTGATTGTTATCGTTCAGACCACCTGCTAAAAGCATTAAATGTCATAGCCAATGATGAGAAGGGAAGGTCCCACACAGTCACACCCACTCAGCAGTGACATCCCTGCACTACTGTGTTGTGAGACTTACAAACATCTGTTTGTCAATTCTATGTTGGCCTAATTTTTAACAATACCACGTTTTAGAAAGTTAGAAACTTTACGAATAACCTTTCACACTTGAATTGGTAATATTTCTCTTTAAAGTTAAGTTTGAGAAGTCATTTTCTTGAAGCCATATTCATCATCTATTGTAATATCCCCTTTTACTTTTTTTAATTATTTCAATTCTGTGTTGGTGGCTGTGGCAGTTTACCTGACAAGTTTGTAAGAGGCTACTTTTTCCAGTTACATGCTTGGCATTTTAGTAAGCCATCTTTCTTCCTGTTGTGTAAAATCCCCCTAATCACTTCAAAGAGCTAATGAAAAGAAGCATTAATTGCTCTAGACACAGTTCAGCCCATTGTCTTGGTCTACCTGGATGGATGTGGGCTATCCAGAACTGCTGCACTCCATGTGCCTAACTTTACTGCCTGTGCTTTCAGTCTCCTGCAGTGGAGATGAAATAGCCCAAATCCATTTTGGAATGCTTTGAATTCCCACGTGGCTCTTTTCTGATACAAAAAACATGCGTGTTAAATATATTTGCACTTGGTGCATTGTTTTTGACAATTATATATAAGAGCATATATTTCCTTACAGTAGTATGCTGGTCTCAAAAGTACGTTTCCTTTCTATCCTAAGGTATTCTTAAAAATATGTGTTAACTTCGCTCTGACTGGTTGTATGTTTCCACTTGTTTTCATATGTTCTTCAGTTTATTGATATTTAATGTTCATTCCTTCATTGTGACATAGTATTTCTGGTGTAAGTTTAAAAAGAAAAAAAGAAAAAAAAAAGAAAAAAAGGTACACTGTACTCTCAGGAGTTGTTTGTTAGTTGTGCTGAGTAACTGATCCAGGAGAGAAAGAATTTGCTGTGAGGACAGGTTTCCTGGTCCTGCCTAGCAGCGACACCTAACTATGCTGCACGTGCCCGGCCCAGGAGCCAGGAGAAAAGAGCTGACCTATCTGGGAGAGGTAAGTACCTGCTTGGGAAAATCTGTCTTGAGGGGAACTCCACTGTTTGCTATCAGCCAGAGCCTGCATGCAAAGAAGCTGTGTGGCGGTCAGAAAAAGTGAAATTCTAACACTAGAAGAACAGGTAAATTTAGTCATGGAAAAACTGCCCTCTAGAGGTCCTTCTCCTTGCTGCTCGCTGGAGGGGCAGCTTGACTGGCTGATACAGGCGCTGAAGCTTGTGGGACTCTGATTTGACTAAACACGCAGTGAGTCCACATTTTAATCTGTAAGTAGTAGCCTTATGAAACCTGCTTCCAGTATATTTTTCTGATGGGAAATATCTGATCTCTCATAGCGTGCAAGCTCATCTTGAAACTTTTCTTTTGGTGAGCTAAGAGTAGGGCTTCTCTTCCACGCAGCCGTTAGGTTTCCTTATTGCTGCTATTACAGGAATATGTCGATGAAGGAGCTAAGAACAAGAGGAGGAAGGACCCCTGCTTTCTGCCTGCCCATGTACACATGTCATGTGGATCTGAGTTTCTTACAAGTACAGTGATTGTTTTTCACAGTAATACAGTGGGAAGATGTCATTTGTATCTGGACAAGTTTAGACTGTGTTATCAGAGCAGTTCTGATTCTGGGGGAATCTGTTCTCTCATGACTCTTAGGAAACATGTTGATATAATGTTATCAGGAACCCTTGTATGCAGTGTCATTTAGGGCACATCAGTCTTCATGAACTGTGGACTAGCTACTGAGCAGTTGCTGTGTTAAGGCACAGCAGGGCAGAGCTCAGCCTTGGCTAATGGCCTGAGAACTGATCCAGGATCTCTGGTGGATTTGCAGCTCTTGGTGTGGAGACAGCGTTCCTTTGACTGCGCTTCTGATATATTTGACGTTTTCTTTTTGACATGAGGTATGTCCACACCAGCTGCAATTTGAGCTGTGGGTGGTGCCTTGCAGATGAAATGTAGAGCTTATTTCCAGAGCAAATCATGGAGAACAATGTATCTCCAAAACTGTGTTTAAATCAAGCAAATTAATGGAGGAAAAAAATCTGTCAGCATCTATTACACGTGATAGTGTTGATACAAACTTCTGTCTTGAGAAATTCTTCTGCTGCTCATAAGAAAGCTGGAAGGGTATAGGAAGAAAAATTATAGCTGTCCCCCTTCTTTCTTAAGGATTTGCTTAAGATGGAAGGAAATTGCAAAGACATGATATCAGCCTGATGCAGCAGGACTCATTCTTACATTCTGTTTATTTATTGAAGAAGGACAGGGAGGGAGCTGTTAGCTCATTTTTACTTTGAGTATTTTCCTTTGATTTTTGAATGAGGGGCAACTTTACTTAACGTTATCATGGAGAAAGGCCCTTGCTAAGAAGATGAAGTTGTGAATTAAAATGCTCATCACCCCACTGCTTTTAAAGAGCACTGACAAAACTGTGTTCCAAACTTTGCAGGTTGATAACTGCCACATTTTACTAACTGTCTTGAGAATGATTCAAGCTGCTTTGTCTTAAGATGTTAGAGCCTGACAGTGGGTAGAGCAAGCCAGTCTGTGTGGCTGACAGGTAATGATTGCTCTGACGCTTTACAGATGTGCACTGCACGACAGCTGCAATGAATCAAGTTATTAGGACTTTCTGCTTCCCAAAGCTTACTTATTCCTGCTGTTCTTAAAAGGGTGGGGGAAGAAGAAAAGTGTAAAGCCTATCAGTGAGATAGAGGAGAGGGCCTGAAGCCAGACAAACAGAAACATTTTGGGATTCTGCTAATGCCGAGAAGATGAAAGGAATCCCCAAATAAAAGGGAGCCAGAGACATATTTAGCAGAGTCTCATTCCTAAGCAGCCAATTAGATCTAAGCAGGAAGGTCTTCATGCACATCTGAGAAGCTGTTTTCCCTTATAAAGTAATGAGTTGTAATGTTATGAGTAAAGGAGTTACTTTTTTCCCAGTTTCCTATAGCAGTTGTGATAAAAACTTCAGCTTCTGCCCTTCTTTACCAAAAAAGTATGACATCTACAAGCTAGTGCATGGCCTTTGAGCCTGCATTCCTTGGGACAGCCGAAGCCTGTTTCCTAGGCAGAGCCGTACAGCTCCTGTTGGCATGCAGTCCTAAGCACATTTTCTGTTCAGATGAAAATATGCACAAGTTACTGAAAAACAAAGAACTTGTCTTAAGAAACATGTAACTGAGAGTTTCCACTGATACCTTGAAAGATGGTCAGTGAGGTAGTTTCCAGTATACATGGGAGTTTTGCTAGTAATACTATAAAAAAGATCAGGGGAAAGTATATGGGGAAAAAAAAAAGCAACAAAATCTCTTTTTCCAGTTATTTTCCTTTCTCTCATTGTATTCCTGATAGACAACATTTTGGACAGATAAACAGCATGGAAACAGTTTTTTTTGGCAATGGATGCAGTGAAAGTAGAGCCTTGAGGTATATACACACAGGGCAAATTGCACTTGGTGGCTTCTGTACAAATGAGCACTGTAAGTACTTAAAAGTAGAGAGCAAGAAGTGGTGGTGGAATTGGCCTCCACAGGGGGAGCTTGGCTGCTTTCAGGAGTGATAGTTTGGTATTTGTTCTTTTTCTGTTGAAAACAGAAACATGACTGGGCTAAGCTGGTATGCACCTTTAGCCATAGAGGAAAGTTCAGAGATTTTATCCCCAGCATTTAGGTTTAGTTCTCAGGATGCTTGTTCTGCCCTGTTCTATTTAGGTTCTTATTCCTGTCTCATGCCACATACATTCACTCCCCATTTCCCACCCCTCTGGCAATGACCTATGTCACTGAGAAGAAAGGTGTAAACTATTAATGTCATTTTTTCCCCCATGTGTTTTTATTTAGCAATATCTGTGATCATATCTTAAGCAATGGAGTCACTATAAAGAAAAGAAATGGCTGTATTTTGTAATGTCCCTCAAGCTGTACTGAGCTCATTTCCTTGCATAGTTTACCTGTTTGCCTGCCTTCCTTCCTGCCCCAGGACCTTCCATAGTGTAACACCCCAGAGACAGGCTGTCTGCAGAGCACTGGCTCTCCTTTGTGTGCTGGAGGCAAGGTTGTGCCGTGCCTTTATAGAGTTTTGCTGTGTTGCTTCTATGTATCCGCAGCTACTGCTAAGTCAGTCTCTGGGCTTACTTCCCCCTTCCAGCCTGCACAGTCCTAACTGTAGCAGATGCCCTGAGAACAGTCTCTCCAAACACTGTGTATCCTCCTTGTTGTTATATCAATAACTGCTTTCTCGGGGTAAACTTCTGTGTCATCTGCATCTTTCGCAAGCACCCTGAAAGCTGGAATTCCCAAATCTTTGATGCCTATGACACAAAAGGTATTTCAAAGTGACGTACGCTCCCCACCCATACAACCACTCCTCACAGCAGTCATTGTCCCAACTGGTACTGGGATATGCACCAGGCTAAGCTGCTCAGAGTATGATGAAGTTTAACAGAGAGAAGAAACAGTGTAACATCTGCATGGCCGCTGCCTCCCATCATGTCTACATCATGGTCTTCTGCAGAAGACTGTTGTCTCTATTTCTAGCTGTGCAGAGGCGTTGTGTGAATTGATTGGTAGTCCTGCTGAAGGAGTGTTTACTTGGCTTTGCAATCTCATACGTGCTGTACCCAGTAGAGTGTGATCACCAGTAAGGTTCTTTGTTTGTTTGTTTTTTTGAATGAGTGAACCTTCTGTCATTTAGTTCTTCACCTTAACCTGGATTCTTCTGGATCTAAAAGCCTTGGATTATACTTCCTCTATTAATTAATGCTTGTCTCGAAATCAGACATGTTACTGCACTGGAGGATTTTGCTGCATGAAATTCTTCCCCTTGATCTGATTTGCTGATCTAATGTAGTTATGTGAAAAGTACATAATTCCCATCTGCTATGTTTTGAACGTTGTTTGAAATTTTTTTTTTTTCTTTTTGGCTGTCATTTAAGGGCCTGCTGAAGATATGCAAGAAAGTATCTATGTCCTCTGCAGTAGATTGCTTACCTTGGTAAATTGTATGTTGTTGTTTGTTTAATATCTATTATCTTTTGTCCAAGTGTTAAAAAATGAAATTATAAATAGCTTTTGCATGGCTCATGATCCAACACTTGTTAGCTTCTGTATCTGTGCCTCAAAGGCAATTACATTCCTTAGAAGTTCCTTTCCTTAAAAGTTAAATTCCTTTTGGTCTTCAGTCCATAATTCTTCCTATCTGCTGTCTTTACATGTTGCCTTGTACTCAAATCTCCGCACTGGAAGAAATCCCAGTGCGGTTGTATGGGAGATCTCTAGCATTAAGAGTACTCAGTTAGGCAGCACTCTGTAAGCAAATACACGATGCTGCTCCCTGTTGCAACAAGCCTCACAGAGCAAGGATCTCATTTGGATTCTGGTGTCTTTCTTGGCTCATGTGCATAGGCCATTTTTGAATTTGTAGTGGTTTAGAGATAGAGTTTAGAGATGCTAATTTCTAATCTCTAGTAGTAATTCAAGGGCAATGTATTGTTGACTGGGAAAGGACTGCTCATGAGACACAGTCTGCCTAGAGAACAGCTGGCTGCAGCCATATAAATCCAGTCCTCTGAAAATAGCTCATACACTGAGAACCTTTGCTTTAGTTGCTAAAAATATGCTCAGGGGCAAAGCTAGCTGGAGGTTATGAAATTCAGCAACTTTATTATGAATGTTTTGAGATAGGAGTTTACAACTTGCGTCCATCAGTGGAATTGACACTAGGATGAAGCTTGTCCACAGTTTCTAGTGCTTTGGAAATAAGCTGATGGAGACAGGATATTGATTCTCACCCATTACAGGCTACGGGGCACCGTAACAATCTGTTAGCAGAACATTTACACAGCCTTCAAAGACCCTACCATGAACCCTATGCAGCAGCAGGTACTTCTTTTAGTATCTGTAAGTGTGGACCTTTTAAGTGAATTTGTGGCAAAATTCTGCAGCTGTTTAGCTTGCCAAAAGTGTTCTCATTGCTTTGGTCCAAATCTTTAACAAAAGCAAAGTGTCTCCTTAAAAACACCTTCCCTATTACAAATGACTGCTCTGTCAGTTTTCACGCTGCCTCTTGGATGTTCCTGTGGAGGCCTGAACCTTTCTCTCTTGTTTGAACGTGTGCTCTTCCTGACAGAGGATGTCTGCCACGGGTACACTTTTCTTGCTGCATTTTAGCAAGTTCTGCAGTGTTTATCTTACACAGCTGAAAGTCTCCTCCTGTTTCATGAGCTCTGCGTTGGAATGCAGTGGAAGGGACTCAGGGCCTGTGGCCACCCAGATTAGAGGTTTTTGTAATAAGGTCCCTATATGGTTCTGTTAGAGACTTCGGCTCTGTCTCTCTCATCTCTGCTCCTTGTTTGGGAGGCTGGTGGGAGGAGAAGAACTGAAGGGGCTATATAACCCTGGTGCTTCTGGATACACATTGCACCATCCCAGAGCTCCTATCCCCAGCCAAGCACTGTCAGGGTAAGTGGCACTGAACCAATAGTGGGATTTATGGTTTTCTGGATGACTTTAATTAAGTAATGTCAAATGGAAGCTATTCAGGAGGATGTACTGCTGTGTTGCAGTTTACTTAGGCATTACTTACTGTAACTGAATTGGTAAAATGCTTTTTATGTCTACGCTGAGTTGTATTTATTTTATAGCACTTTTGAATGGGAAATGGGTCTGATGATTTTGCCGATTCCACCAACACTCCAACAGTAGTATAAATACACAGACTGTGTAATGGCACAGCTGGAATTTAAATGAACCCGTGTGCTGCTGGGGAGTTATCTTTGGACAAAACAGAGTTCCCGAATGGGTGAATTTGCACACTGTGTAGTGGTTTCTCAGCATCTTTGCTTCAGTGCTCTTAAATCAGCTTAAATTGACATGAGTGTTTTGGAGTGTGACTGCAAGAAGAGCTGGAAGATGGAAAATAGCAGTATCTAATCAGATCCAGTGAGGATGCATGTGTATTTGTTGCTGTCTTGATAGATATGAAACTGTGTTCTGCAAAATGCCAAACATTTTATTAAAGATCATGTTATACACAGCATTCCTTGTGAGGCTGGAGTTGTTCTCCTGATAGCATGCTGTGGAGGCTGGGGAAGTGATTGGTTGTCTTTCAGTGTAAAGCAGGTAGAAGTAAGAGGCTAAATACTGTATTAATTGCTGGGGAGAATATTTTCCTTTATTCTGCTTTTGCTGCTGGAGAATGTTACTACTGCACACCATGGCAGTCTTGAGCTGTAACTCACTCCTTGGAAGCAGAGTGTCCTGCCTGAATGATTCAGTTTTGATTTTTCAGCTTTTTGTGCTTTATTACTAAATATGGTTCTCATTAGAGTCCACCAAGCTCAGAAATGCAGCCTTTCCTGCTCCCTCCTCCCCCCTCCCCCAAGTGATTTTTGGCATTGCATTCTCTGCATTGGTTTGAGCAAACCCCCTGACCTCGAACTCTGTTCCAAAAACAGACGGTTGGAAAGCATATTTCCTAATTAGGAAATGGTTTGTCTAAACCACTCTGTTCATTCATGTTAGATAACAATTGTACTCCGTAGACGAAATGCTTAAATATGAAGAGCCTGTTTTCCCAAAAGTTTAAGAAATACAAAAATTGCAACCTACTTTTCTTTCCTGGTAATAATGACAAAATACCTGGAGTACATCAGGGTGGGATTTTCCTCTCCATGCCTTCTCCTGGGAGCTACTGCATCCATGCAGAACTGCAGCCTGCAGCAGCAGTCCCACAGCTGTGTCTCGTGGCTGTGAAGGGTCTGCAGTGAAGTGTCTGAGGGAGGCTGTCCCTGCTAGTCCATCTATGGTGGAGGCTGAGTGTTACCTCATGCTCCCGTGCTCATCAGCCATGGCTCTCACTGACCCCACTGCTGCTTCGTCGTGCACTTCCAGCATTCCCATGGCAGCAGGTTTGAGCGGCTGCACGAGGAGTCAGCTGGGCTGCTGGATGACAGCTGTCTCCTTTGGCTATTAACACATTGCAATTTGTTGAACTCTGCATGGAAGTCCGGGCTCCCAGCTAGTCAAGTGATTCCCTAACACACTATAAATTGTGGGCAAATAGTTCTTCTCGAGTGCTGGTATTCAGGGCTTGTTTCCATAATTGACTATAATACAAACCCTTTAAAGCATTTTTATTACCCTTGTTATCTTCCTGTTGCCTGAGGAGAAAAACAATTTCTGTTTTAGTGAAGCAGGGAGCCAGCATAAATTACTTTGTCATTCTACAAATGCAGCTTATTAGCTGGTTTGAAATGATGATGGAGCACATACTATGGACAGTTTTAAAACACATGCTGTCCTTGATTACATTTTAAAGTCAGGATATCATCTTTCTACATGCACCAGTCTTGTCAGAATGATAGAGGCAGGGGACATCATGTGAATCTGATGCAAAGAGACCTTTGTTTTTGCAGCTGTCAGTCCAGCAGTCTTCTTTATCTCCCACCTACGCCCCAGCAGTGGATTTCCGTGGCCGAATTTAGATAAACGTTTGCTGTCTCAAAGCTATAATGGTCTGTCTTTCCATGCAGCAGGACTGGAATAGTTTCATGGAGTACTTTGAATTATGTCTGGTGCATACAGCCTTCCTGCGTATCAGTTCCTTTTATACTGCATACTCTGTCTTACAGGGTGGTTCTGGTACCTCACTTTGTTTTTTTCAATTATTCTTTTTCTGCTGTTTTCATAGGGCTGTTTTCTGCTTGGAGCACCTGAGGACATTGACATAGAAGATGTGTGAGGAGGAGGACAGCACTGCCCTTGTTTGTGACAATGGATCAGGGCTCTGTAAAGCTGGCTTCGCTGGGGATGATGCTCCAAGAGCAGTTTTCCCTTCCATCGTGGGTCGTCCCAGGCACCAGGTGATGAAGTGCTTTAGTTATTTCATACTGGGCTTGGAGACATGCCCCATTCCCAGCTCTCCATCCCCGAGCTACCTTTTCCTGCATCTGAGGCTAACTCAGCCCTGGATGGTCTGTGTAACGTGGTATTTATAGGCAAAATGTGTCCAGCAGTGCACTCACCTGAGTCAAAGCAGATCTATAGCCTTGTGAAAGGAATCCTCAATTTGTTGCACTTCATTCTATGCTCACTTCTCCCTGTACTTTGCATCACTCAGAGAACTTGGTGAGTACAGACAGTTTAAAAGCAAACAATCCCAGAGAAGTATCTGGAATTTCTGACTGCCCTAAAACTGATGATAGATGATGTGCAGGGAACTAAGGGAGGAAGGAGAAGTCAGTCTGTTTCCTATCAGTCTTCCTTCTTCTTTTCACTGTGTCACAGACAGACTCCTCTCTGAGGTTTCTAGGGCTGATTTTTCTTTTTTTAATTTTTTTTAGCTACAAGCTTTACATTTGAACATATGATATATTCCCATCAATTTTAACAGTTTGTGAAGTGTATTTATTAGCTGAGTTGTTAAATACAAGGTTACTGAGCCATATCAACATTAGTGAGATCTAGAGCAGCTTAGCTAGGCCATAACAAACTAAGCTGGCTGCTGGGTTTTAAAATCCACCTCATTTCTTCTGTGTCACCTAAGGACGTGTTGAAATGAGGAGAGGTGGACTGGCTGTAAGGTGTGGCACTTAATGCACCCAGCTAGTAAGTTTTCAAGCCATTGAAGGCAAGTGAAATTATGTGCCTTTTGGTATAGCCCCTAGGAGGTCTAATTAAAGCCTCTGAACATTACCATAATTTAAAAAAATATATATTCAAGTGTCATCTTCCATATACAGGATTAATTACATTAATTGCTCAAAAATAAATAATACGGTCACAGTAGAAAAATATACAGCAGATTTCTAGAATCTCTTTTTTTCCTGATTGTGTAATATGGAAGACATTGGACCTCTGAAGGAAGGATCATCCCATCATAACCTTTAAGTCCAGGTTGTTTCCAAGGTACAGCTTGTTAGAGAAGCCAAGTTTTGGAGCATAAGATGACTTAAGTTCTGGTAAGAGTGTTAGGTAGTCAAAGCATCCTACAGTGTACTATTTTTTAACGGTATTTCTAACTTAAAACATAGAGACTACTGTATATCTGGAGTGGTTTTCAACTTCTGGCCCATAGACTTGGAAAATCTGAATTGTGTATTGCTGCATCACGGCCCTTAGATGGCACAATGTCCCCATCCGCTTTCCTATGCTGGCAGGCTGGTCATCCCTAAGTAACAAAGAACATTAAAACAAGCCTATCATTCTACTTCATCTTGATGAATTTGACGTACTTCTTGTGTGTGCATGCAATCGAACATCATACTAAAAAATTGTACTTGTTTGCTGTTTACTTAACTGTAGTGGAAAAATGAACTTGAGAGGTTTAAGTTAGCTTAATATTTCATTTTGGAAATTTAAGAACAATTAATTCTCCAATCATTAGTATTTATAAAGTGTTCTGTAATTAGTGTCACTGGCAACTGAATTTATCTCAGCTGATGTAACTACTTTGTGACACCTCTCCTTGAGAGACTGACTATTTGTGTTATTTTATAGGGTGTGATGGTTGGTATGGGTCAAAAAGACAGCTATGTAGGTGATGAGGCTCAAAGCAAGAGAGGAATTCTGACCTTGAAATACCCCATAGAACATGGCATCATTACCAACTGGGATGACATGGAGAAGGTACGTCAGTATTGAAATAATGTGCATCGCTGGTAGACAATCACTTGAACCAAATGTTTAACACATTACTTGGTACATTTTAGATGAAAGTGTTGTGCTGTCAAGTGTGGTTTAATGAGAAGCTTGTTAGCAGCAAGCTGGAATTAAGCCTGTGCAGCTCTCTCTCCTATTGTAAGATTATATTTATTTTCATTAATTTGTGTGCCCTCTGAAGAAGTCGTTTATCATTAGCAGTGATATTTCTAACCTGAGGATAGAGTGTTTCCTTTTCCAGTTACTTGGTTATTCTACGAAGGCAGTAAGAACAATTGCATGTGAAAAATTTATCACCAGTCTCTAAAGTGCTATAAGGAGAGTGCTGGAGCGTTAAACCTGTCTGAAAGTCATTCTGAGCTGCTAGTTGATGGTATTTTTCTCCTTTGCCTTCTGCCATTGTCCTCAGATCTGGCATCACTCCTTCTATAACGAGCTCCGTGTTGCACCTGAGGAGCACCCAACTCTGCTGACTGAAGCACCACTGAATCCCAAAGCCAATCGAGAGAAAATGACCCAGGTAATCTCACCCTGATGCTATGGAATAATTCCAAGTTTGTGGATTCAGCAGGATGTGAGCATCATCATTTCAGTTAGTCATGACAACTTGACTGTTCTGTAGTGTGTATCTCTTAGTAAGGGAAGATAGAAAGTGCACAGTGACTATGTGTCAGATTTCTATGTTAGTACATTTACTTGGAAAAGTCTGTGTATCAGTTTTGGATGTGAGAGCTCCAGGCGGCCCAAGTGTTGTCACTTTCACCTTTTTTGTGTGTGTCCAGGCCTACTACAAAATGATCTTTAATGTGTCTGTATTAATACAATGCAGATGTAGACTGGATACATAGGGGTCTGAAAGGACAAACGTTTTATTTACATGTATTTTCCTTCCTTGTTATTACCAACCATCGCTAGATACGAAAATATTGTATTTTCCCTTTCCTTTGCTGTAATGATACAACTGAACAAAAATCCCTACTGCTAAGCTAATTATGTTAATTGCATTTTAGATTATGTTTGAGACTTTCAACGTGCCAGCTATGTATGTAGCTATTCAAGCTGTTCTGTCCTTGTATGCTTCTGGACGTACTACAGGTAGGCCTCTGGGGGTGGCACTGGCATTCAAAACAGTTGTGTGTGAGCACCTGAGCGTGAATCATGTGTTATCTTCTCAAAGGGATTGTGCTTGACTCTGGGGATGGTGTCACCCACAACGTGCCCATTTATGAAGGCTACGCTTTGCCACATGCCATCATGCGTCTGGACTTGGCTGGCCGTGACCTGACAGACTACCTCATGAAGATCCTGACGGAACGTGGCTACTCCTTTGTGACCACTGGTAAGGATGTGCTGCTAGCTGAGGAGGGGAGTTGTTTAATGTGCAGTGTTTCTAGTGGCCTTAGAAGGAATAGCGGTGGTTCTGCAGTTGTTTTCATTAACAAGAAAGAATCCAACAGGGAAAAAGTAATTTCTCTGCAGGACTGGCAGAGAGGATCTGTGTAAAAATGGAGAGGATGTTGGAGAATGAATGTGTGGCTGAGTGCCATTCTAAAAACTGAATCTTCTCAACAGCGGAGCGTGAAATTGTCCGTGACATCAAGGAGAAACTGTGTTATGTGGCCCTGGACTTTGAAAACGAGATGGCCACCGCTGCCTCTTCCTCCTCTCTGGAAAAAAGCTATGAGCTTCCTGATGGCCAGGTCATCACCATTGGAAATGAACGCTTCCGCTGCCCAGAGACTCTCTTCCAACCATCTTTCATTGGTAGGTTGAATGACTACTGTGCTTTGGTAAGCTGCTCATAAATACCAGGTCTCTATTTCCTTCTGATTGTATCCCACTGCTGGTTCATTTAGATGTATACACAAGTATGTCCCAGTGCCTATTATAAAATAATCTTTCAGAACAGCACTATTAATACACTGAGAGGAACTTTACGTCAAACAGTAAAGCAAAATGCTTTCCCAAAATAAACCCTGAGTGTTTATTTCTGGCTTTGAGTCCATGACATTTTGTATATTATGTATTAGTTACTATGAAAATTTTGGCTGCAGAAACACTTTTCTAAATAGTATGAGCGTTATAGTCTGAATGTGCTTGCAAGGAGGGGCTAAAGAACAAATGAACAAAAAGCACTACTTTTATTCTACTGAAAGACTGCCCCAAAATCTGAATCCGGAGTGCATCACATTTGCAGAGCAGATCAATGGTCATGGAGGCAAGCTTGCAACAAGGTCACGTAAAAACCTAGTTTGATAGAATGTCAGCTCATAAATAGATTAAGTAACTGCATACATAGAGGTATTGGGACATATTTTGACTATTTTGTCTCTGAGCTGGCTCAGTTTAAAAAGGGGGGAAAAAATAGAGGGGAAAAAAAAGTAAGAATAAGAAAACAAATGATTCCAGGACCATATAAGGAATTCTTAGGACATATGAGGTTGTCTGCAAAACCCTACTAGAAACTGTACTATTCCATACCCCTGGATTTTCTTTTTAATGAGGAGTTGAGTGTCTGTACGGGAGTGAGGAAAGAGGGCTGTGCCCAAAGAAGCTTCTAAGTAAATAATTCAAACAGCTGCATAATGACTTTCCATATTTCTGCATCCTTGAAGACTGTTGTCTTCCAAAGACAAACTGCAGCTCACATTGTCTGTTCAGTGTTAACAATTCTAAGTCTCTGTATGGAGTTGCTTCCTCAGTGTTCTGCTGTCATTTCTGTAGGCATGGAGTCTGCTGGCATTCATGAAACCACTTACAACAGCATCATGAAGTGTGACATAGACATCAGAAAGGATCTTTATGCCAACAATGTGCTTTCTGGAGGCACTACAATGTACCCGGGCATTGCAGACAGAATGCAAAAGGAAATAACTGCTCTAGCTCCCAGCACCATGAAGATCAAGGTACAGTGCAATAATTTGTAAACTATTTGAGGGAACATGTAAAAAATCCTCAAAAATCTAACAAAAAATAGCGACTCTTTACAAAGTGCCTTGTACATATTTTCAGTCAAGTCTGTATGTTCTACTAAATCATCCCCTGGTAACTGGACGAGTCACACTGGCTGCTAAAAGAAGACAGGGGCTTTCTCTCCTCTCACTTCCTTTCTCATGCTGTGTTCTGCAAACTGACCTAGCAAGGCCAAAGAAGAATAGCATGGAATCAGCAATATTCATTTTTGTAGAGCTGCAACTTCTTCAGCAGTTTTTGGCTAATGGCATTCAGGTGTAGGAAATGCTGCTTCTGTTCTTGGCTTACAAGTTAAGAAAAATATTCTAACAAGTTATTCATCCCGCTGCTGCTGCAGCTCTCCCCATCCTTGCTTTGCAAACATTTTGTCGGCTGTACTGATAGGAACATTCCATCGGTCATTCATTCTTGCAAGCCCCCCTGGGATACCATTATATGTTTGTCTCATGGTATGGGAGTGGTTGCCTCCCCTTTTCTCTTTTGTGGTTATGAATGCACACACACACACACTGTTTTGTTGGGCAGACTGATTCAGCCAGAGGAACTGAGGATGTAGGCTCAGGCAACAGCTTTGTAACTTTATGACTTGCTTCAATGGCTAACTGCAAGACACTAGTGCATATATACAGTGTTCTCACTAATAGAAAGTATCACTGCTTTAATAGTTTTGTATAACAAATTCCTAGCTTAACGTTGCATTTAATGGTTTTATTTCTTAAACAGATCATTGCTCCTCCTGAACGTAAGTACTCCGTCTGGATTGGAGGCTCTATTCTTGCCTCCCTCTCTACTTTCCAGCAGATGTGGATCAGCAAACAGGAATATGATGAAGCTGGCCCATCCATTGTTCACCGCAAATGCTTTTAAATTGCTTTATCCTTGTATGTCTTTTTAGCATATTACTGTGAATGTATTCAGGAAAATACATTCTTAAAATTTCATTCCGTAAATCTTTCATCATAACTGCTGGTTAATTGGATACGGTGTATTTTTTGGAATAAATTTTAAATATGCAAATGAAATTGCTGCTCTTAGTTTAGAGATGCAGTTGTGGAGTTGCCATTACAAGCTGGTGCGAAGCTCCATCTCGTGGCCTAAATTTGCTACTGCGCTGTGGGCTTAGAAGTGGTACCTGTTGCCCAGTGGTATCAACTCCAGAAAACGCTCAGCTCACAGCCTGCACGGTGCCAGCGTTCAGCCTCGGTATGCATTTCAGTCTGCAAGCAGAACTAGTCATGGTGTTCCCAAAGTTCTGGGCAGCACCAGAGGGGCACAGCATCTGCTTGGTACCAGGAGGAGCACGTGCACTCTGCTTTGCGTCTGCTCTATCCAGCAATATTATCTGTCCACATCACTTCTCAGTTCACAGCTACCATGCTGGAAAAGGCACTTCTCATACCCTATGGCCCAGAAGTGTACAATGCTTTCTATATCTTTTCATGGTTGTTTTCTTTTGTCTCGTTTCTATTAAAAATAAAACCTCTCCTTCTGGGAGCATATCTGAGTTCTGATATTAGCTTGAATAGGTGACTTTGCTATTATATGTCCTCGGAATGAGTGTAGCTTATGTTGTTGTTGTGATTTTCCACAAAATCTAAAGGGTAATTAAGCTGGCTTAATACAATTGCTCTTCAGAAGTTTGTTTGTTTGTTTGTTTTTCTGGAGGGGAGGATGTAATGTAATGTAGTCAGAGCAGATGAAATGTTTTTAGACAAAGTTCTTTTTCTATGACTTTTCTGATTCCACTTATTGTCTTAAATACATTGAGACTGATTTTTAAGAGAA
>PPHD01014847.1:0-16446 GCA_002909625.1 Bambusicola thoracicus | reverse complement strand
AAAGCCACCACAGTGACAGCGTCATGGTGACAGGTTACACACCTGGGGACCCGAACCCAGTCCCAATAACCATTTGCTCTGGGTTTCTGGGTTGGAGTTCAAGGAGCACCAGTCCCATCACAGTTACACATCCCCAAGTCCATTCATCTACCAGCAAACCTTGGAATGAGGACAGGACATCAGGATGTGGCCTTTCAATGTCTGATCTTCAGAAGGGCTGCAGGTGCACACAGGTGCCCTTAAAGAACCTGAGCCACAGCACTGTATACACAGATACAAAGGATGGTTCCAAAGAAATGCTCAAGCAGGCCAAGTGCACTGAAGTATATAGACTATACTCTCAAATCATTTGCTTTGAATGTGTTTACACAACATTTACAGACTTAGATGGAGATAGGAGGTTTATTGTGAGCACCTGTACAAAAAACTGACTGAAGTTCTGCTACTCAAACATTCATAATCTAACAAACCAATAGATGCATCGAGACGTGTAGTTCATAAATGTCAACCATATACCAAGGAGTGATCTGTGCTAAGTGAAGTCCTGTTATTTATGTAAACAGGTCTCAATATGCTGCAAATCTTTATGATGAAACTCACAGACAAAGATAAACTGGTTGATGCCTGGTGAGGCACTGTCACAGAGAAGTTTGCTTACTATGAGTTGTCTGTTAAAGGCAAAGCATATATAAAGGAGGAAACTTTGCATTTTGTTCACGGATTCCCAGGTAGAAATACAAATGACACTTGAGTAAGTGAGTCCTAAGTATCACAGGAAACTGCTCCCTGTAGACAAGTAAAGGTCTGCTTTCTGGTGTCCTTCTTGTAAAGTGCTCTTTAAAAAACCCACTGGAGCAGACTGCTCCATCGGCAGTGCTAACACCTGCATTTCATGTTGCCTGGGTTTTCCAGCTATGTTTCTTGGAGCAATCTATTCTCAGTAAACACAAAATTTACACTGATTAGTCGTCTATTTACTATTTCAACCTAGTAGCTCCAAATTTACTTATTTGACTGAATAATATTTACAGAACGTAATGAGCACTGTGTTTAGCTGCGTTTTTTCTGCTGCTGCCATACACCATTGTCTTGGACACAATCATGTCAGCTTGACTTAAATCTGGAGAGTTTGGTTCTGGAGAGTATTTTAGCAGTAAGATAATTACTCCTCTTTATGTAAACTAGTTCCCTCTTGTGGATATTCTGTGCACAGGATCACACAGAAAGTATGTAAAATATTCATCCAACTAGGATCTTTGCAATTAAAATAAAGAAAGACCTGTACAAAATTCACATTCAGCAGTGATCTTGACACATAGGACAAACTTCTTGTTAGCAGTTCCACATACAGCTGAAGAAGAACAAACTGTTGTGTTCAATCAGATATATTTGACATGCAGATTTGCTTGTTATCAGTAACAATTGAATTAATAACAATAAACAAAACAAAGCTAAAGTTGTATGATTGCACCTGTATGAGTCAAGTATAAATCAGAGAAGATTGGTTGCTTGTGAGAAGCCTTCTTTGCACTGCAATAAAGAAAATCATAATTAAAAAAGAAGGAAATAAGGAAGTGTAAAGAAAGGACATAATAACAGCAGAACAGTAAGGATTAACAAGAGCCCCTGAACTAATTAATGACGGCAGAGAAATTCTTTGGAATGACAAATTGAAGAACCCATGCAAGCAAGAGGCACAGCTTCACTGGTGACACAAAGGTATTCATTTGGACCAATGGTTGAAAAGCCCATATGAATGCAGTAACCACACAAGATATGTGTGTTCCCTAAATGATGACTATGTGATACAAAGAATATTCCATTTTGCTAAGAAATGAGCTGTGGGAGACCAAAGACCTAGTACCCAGTTTTGCCAATAGCATCTGGTCAGTCTCGGGAAAGGATGGAAAGCTACAGCATGGCATTAGCATATTATTATCCTGAAGGAAAATGATAAATAAATAAATAAAATTAAAATAAAAGGACAGACTCCTCTGATAGAGTGCAATATACCGTAAAATTCTCCACCGCAACTTTTTTTTTATGTTTGTATTTAAAATCTTCCCATCTGATTAAAGGTACAACATAAATGTTAAAAAAGCAGCTTAAAGCATTTCAACATTCCAAAAATTAGGTATTTATTCATTCTCTACAACACCAGCCTTTGGGTTGCTACCTGAACAGTCCATTTGTAGGATGCACTGTTGTTACCGTCTTTGGTAATGCCACTAGCCTAAATAATCGGCATCCTCCTTCTTTACATTTTTGTTACCACAGCAGAATGAGCTGTTGGCTTTTATGTAACTTCAGTAACTGTGGCAGAGGAAGAATTTATACACAGAAGTGCAGGGAAATAATAATAAAAATTGTTTACTAGTCCATGGGCATGACTTGTGTTACTGAGCTCAGTGGGGCATTTGTTCTTGACCTCATAATGCAGACGCAATATCAGCTGGAACCAGACTTTACATACAGTCACAGATGCTTTGCATAATTAAGTATGAGCCTGAGCCTTGCTTTAAGAGTATTCCTTACTACTGCTAGCTTGTCCTGAGAGAAGGGTAAAAAAATAAGACACTTCTGGCAATTAGACAGGTACAGGATAAACAGCATGAGTTAATTTTGAGAGATCTGTGACTTATGCAAAACGTTTGCTCTCCGTGACACCGAGGAAGACCCCTGCTGCAGTTAAACAGCTGTAAGCATGGGTCTTCTGCCTTAGTCTTAAAGAATCTAAAGTGGAATTTTTTTCTGGAGGTGATAATAATGGGCACAGAAAACTAGCGTGACCATATAGCTATATATTTGTATATGACAAATGATTATCATTTGTTCTTTCTATAGAATTTGGACAAACTATTTCAGTGTGTATTAAGCAACAATCTTGTCTAGCTTATTTTGCATATCTCCAATCCCTGTTCAAAGACTAAAGAACATATTTAGCATGATAATATATTGCACTCCCTAACACCTTCTTATCAAAGCACTTTGCAAATACGAATACATTCAACTTCATCACATCTCTCTGTAACAGTATACGTGAACACTATTCTTGGCAGCAAGATTATATAACGATTTCCTTGAATTAGTTAAAACTTTGGTATTGAAATCTATTTTGGCACTTAAGCCTGGCAGAATCCTCCAGCTGGCAGGACAAAGACATACCTCAGCAGAATGTTTTAATGGGTTGCCCAATCATTCAAAGCAATCATCTCCAGAATACTGGAACTCTCGCACTCAGTCCAGCTAAATAAAATATTAAAGAAATTGCCCTATTCATATTAATCCATGCAGTATGATGAGAAATTTAAAGAGGTTAGTATTTGCAAACATAGAGTATTTGCCCTTGGCTTTTTCTTCCCTTCCCCCTTCCCTTCCCTTCCCTAGTTAGTACTTATACTTTGTTCATTAGCTGGGTCCTTCAATGAGCCCTAAGCATACTTCCTTGTCCACAGCCTTCCCTTACCAAAAGACCTGAGTGATGCAGTACTTGGTAGAAGTGACATTTGTTGCCAGTAGGACCATATCATACTGGAAAATAAGTATGCTTTAAGCATTAGTTGAATGTTAAGAAGACATCTGAAAAAAAGGTGACAATAGAAGTGATTGCTTCAGGGACAGTATTAATTTAGCTATATTATACTTCCTAAGCTCTGGAAGTGCTTTTAATAAATATCAGTCCACACACATAAAGGGACTCTTGGCTTCTTAAAACCAGAGCATGTTCATTACCACTGGAGTCAATGATTTTTCCTTCCTGACAGGGATTTTGCCCCAGGGGAACAGAAATCAGAAAGTTATAAGAAGGTATTCTACTTGAAAGACCATTGACTCTACAGCTCTGCTTAGATTTTTCAAAGTATCTGCATCTAAATAAACACCACCACCAACAGCAACAACAATTAGAAATGAAGAGGACAGAAAATACAGAAGGACTGTGATTCACCAGTTTTTTACTCCCACAGCTACATGAAATGGGCTTTTTTTTCAACCCAAGTAGTAAGTGCTTTATAGAAAGCTATGTCACTTTGACATATGAAAGTATTCAAACATCACTATAAAGATTTCCTTTTCAAAATGAATAATTTAATTGGGTGAGCAAGCACTGCATACTGAGGAATAGTACTCTACCATGTTGCTGTGTATACTCTAAGATACCTTAGGAAGAGGAGAATGATCTGGTCTGTTACGATAGAAAAGTGCTACCCTGAAGACCAAAGGGAAAGCACTGTTAAACCCAAGGAGGCTAATTACGTAACAAAGGAGATACAGGAATAGCACAGTTAAATAATGCATCAAAACAATATGCAGAACAAATCAAGTAACATGCAAAAAGACCTTATGCCATTGGTTAGCCTTTTTCTGAGTAGGCCTTGACATCCATCTAATTAATGGAAAGAGAGAAGAAGCAAACCCTTCACTCTGCCCTGAACATAAGGATAGAACATCAAAGAAATTAGTAATGTGCAAGCAGCCACCACATAACCTGGGTAAAAATTCTCTGACTTTGCTTTCTGCCACTTATGTTATGTAATATTAAATCAGGATGGCCACATCACCCTGTAAATGCAGCAGTGTAATGCCAGGACTTCATTCTGTGCTCCTCTGCAGGTTTGTTCTTTGTACCCACGTTGGCATACTTTGGTGCTTCCAGATAGGCATAGAAAATTCTGATGATGAATACAGCAAACATTATTGTAAGATAACAAACATCTAAGTCCTTTCTATGTGCTACTGTCATGGAAACACCAAGTGGTGCGAGTGTGTCTCCCATATCTTAGCATAGCTTCTGACAGCAGTGTTCCCTCTGTGACTGTCACTACCAGCTACAAGTAAAGCATTCCTGAGCTACCCAGTATTGCCATAGTGATCACAAAGACAATTTTTTTTTAATGTAATTAATCTGGAGGGATACATGGTTATTGTATCATCTTCTAATATTTGCCATTCATTATACATGATATCTTGTTCACTGAAAGTGCATTGGCCAGATAGCCTTATGCAATTACTCCTTGGAACCATTTGACTTTCACTCCAGACCTTTCTAAGGTATTACTAGAAGAGAAGGTTGGAAAAAGGCATTTCCCTTAGATTTATAATCTGTTTAGAGATGCCTGTTTGCACTAGGCAATCCCCTCTCAAATCCAGCAGCTAACTGTGCCATGTGGCATTGCAGAGAGACGCTGCCAGCAGGATCAGTCCCTGCCGTGGAAACACTGCCCTGAAAGCTGCTTCTAGCCTTCATGTGCTGTAGGGTTCAAAAGTCTGTGGCATAAAATTTAAAAAAATTATTTAGGTAGCAAAATGGTAGCAGCATGAGTGTGCTGCTGTTCTGCTATGAGTAGGCTAGTGGAAAATTTCACCAGAAACATTTTAATTCTTTTCATACAGATCAAAACAAAGACAAATTTGAAGATATCTACATACTGAAAATATCCACCACAAAAAACAGTGCTGAGCGCTAAGTAATTGAATGTCCACCAGGTATAAATCTGCTTAACTCTGACAAATCAAACATCAGGCATACTAAAACCATAAAAGAGAGGCCATATGCTTACAAGCAGCCACTTCATTTATTTGCAGCTTATTGTCACACTTACGCTTTGTTCTCCCCAGGATATATAGTCACATAAAGGATGTCGGTGTTTATTTTTGAGAATAGCCTTAACGTTATTTCAGGAAGAGCTGTATTTGCTAAGATCTGCTTTGCTTACTTGTCTTTCGTACTTTTATGGAAGAGAATATCTGAGAATGGGAGATATACAACCGAAAATAAATTAGAACAGAAATAAACCATGATTACTTTTGTTATCAAACATCAGCAGTAAGTTTTGAAATGATGACTTTCAACATAATCAGAAGACATTCTCCCATCCCACTGCATAAGCACATATCCACCAAAGAGTCTCTCCAAATGGAAGAAGAGATAAGATCTAGTCGATGCTCAATCCTGCAAAATGTTGAGCATTCCTGCTTTGATCCAGCAAAGCATTTAAACAGGTGTCTAATTTTATGCACAAGTAATCTCATAGAATTCTGTAACCAAGTCACATGTTTAAAATTAAGCATCTGTTTTAGGTCCAGGGTGACAAGGCTCAGCACCTTGTATGATTAAGTGACTAGTAAGCTGAAGAGGTTGTGTAGGAGTCATGTCCTTAATTGCTTGCTGACTTCATCAACACTTAGATCTAACTGAGGCTGTATTTTCTGGTGTGCAATATGAAGGTGACCTTTAGTTCCCAAAGGAATACAACTTTAGGATTCCATTTCCTGTTTGGAACTATATGTTCTTCCATTAAAAAAAAATGAAATAATAATACCCAACTTAGTCACAATTTTGAAAGGATCAGAGATTAACTGACACTATAGTTATATTCCTGAGAAAAGATGAACATCCTGAATAATAGTCTAAACACAGAATACTCAGTTGTCTCACTGAGATCCAAATACGTCCTATCACAAGTCAGTGGTGCTTCTAAGAATCAGATATACACCAGCAGTCACAGACACATGCCAAACAACAGAACTCCACTAGTGCAGCAGTCTTATATGCAATACTGAGCCTGCAGCTAACTATAAAACAAAATACCCTCAGCTTGAACTGTAACTAACTGAAGTCAAGTCTGCAATGATGGCTGCCTTAAAAAGACAACAGAGCTTATCATTCTATCTTTTTGCTTCTCTTGTGCTAAATTCAGTGGATTGTTGGGATATTTAATGGCAACCAAGAGAATGAAACTCCTGTTAAGACCTCCAGCTGCACCCTCTAGGCAACATGATAATGATGGAATGGAGCTTTATTGACTGAATATTCTCATATGCTACATTTATTCACATACATGGCTTTAATTTAATCTGATCTGTGGGCAGATGTTCATTTCTGTTTCCTAATACAAGCTAATTTTATTTCACCCTATAATATGAACTTGGATAAATTATCTGGGAACAGGCATGGATTGTTTGTGTCTTATTCAGTGGGCACAGTTTTGCCTTTTAATCCGAGTCTGTAGCTGTATCAATGAAAGATACATGTGGAGATCTACTAATAATTTATGGGTGTATGTCTAATAATAGACTTGGGCTAATTTCAGTGTAGCAGTATCTTTGGGGAAAACATTCTTTTTTTTTTTTTTAAGAATGTTCACAGGTAGATATTCCGCAGATAATTTCTTTTTTTTTATTAATGTGCAGCTTTAGGCAACGGAATACTAAGTTGTATTTCAATGTGAGACTTTAATCACAAACTTTCCACCTAATCACCATCTCAGTCAAGTCTCATTCAAATCTTCTGACAATAAACTTTTGTATATTATGTATATTGTCTTATCTCACACAACAGGTTTTCCCAGTGCCTCTCACTAGAAGGAAGTTTGCTGTTATACATGTGATAATAAATTATTGCTTATCTAACGTCAGTATTTGAGGAACAACCACACAGAGTCTATTGACAACTTACTTTTAATTTTTACGTAAGGATTTTCTGCAGTTTTTATAGTACTTGAACATGACCTGCTTTTCATAAATATGGTTATCATCAAATGTGTATTATAAACTATTAATATTCTCAAGACTTACTGAACTTAGCATCAGGACTTTTTTTTCTCTGAATTTCCATGGTGGTATTTCAAGTGTTTCCTTCCTGTATCAAGAAATGAGTAACTCAGAACTTTTTTAAGATCTATAAACTGCTGATGTTTTATAAGCATCTGTGTCCCTTGCAAAGATGCATAGGTTATTTATCACAAGCAATTATAAATATAACATCGTTAAGTGTTGGAGATATTCACTACTGTAGAGAGACAGTGTAATACAGAATCATCCATTCTTCAATGGTCTGAGTGAAGCCTGAGAGGAGCCCTAGTCATGAGGTATTCGTTCCTATCTAAAGCAAGGAAGATTTTTTTGGATGCTTCTATTCATTCCCAAAGACAGAACGGGCTGGTTACTAACTTGTTTCCCTAGAAGGAAACTCACCTTCCTTATCTAAAAAAGTCATAAAAGACTTTATCTTTTGTTTGCGGAAAGATTCAGGTATTTAGTGACAGGTAATCATGAGCAAATTATTTACTAACTGCAACAGAGCAATATAACAATGAAAGTCTTTCAAGGGCAGGTTAAAATTAACATAAATAAATACAATTTTAATAGACACTATTTAGACCAAACACTTGGCTCACTGTACATCAGATCAGTGCCCTTTCAGTGACAAGCCTGTCAACTAATTAGGATGTTTTTAAATCCTGATTGATGTATCAACACAACACACTTCTGTGTGCACTGTGAGAATCACAAAGAGGCAGATTTAACCAGTTGTTATCAGTATCTATAAAGTGAAAAACCTAGCCTAAATTATGTTAAACTGGACAGAATTTTGCCATAAGAGATGAATTTGGTAATGCCCACTGAGTGCTTTCACTCCTTTGTTCGAGCTTTTTTTTCAATGAAGTCACTCAGATTTCAGAACCAGGAACCTATAGACTTTGCTAAATAACCATAGTGACTCTAATTTTTGGGGTATAAATTCACATCACTATTACAGAACTGAATATATGGCATTTTGTGTATTTAAAATGTATTTGAAATTAAAGTTAGGGAATTAGGCCCTGAAAAGATGTTATGCATATGGTTAAACTCCTTTTTATTATCAGCTTTTGGCTGCTGTCTACATTTTAGAGCAGAAGCTCATCTAGAATCCCAATTTTTGAAATATGTTGTTCTGGTCTGTGGCAGCACAGTGATATAGCACATATAGCCATTATTCTGCAACAACAGGAAATACACAAGCATATGAAAGTGTGTAAGAATAACAGAAACTAATTATTGTCCAGTCTGAGAGATAATATCTAGGTATTTCAGGCCTCCTTGTAATTACAGAAATGCAAACAACTGTCTCTTCTAAAAAAAGCAGTTGTGGCCAGTGAGGATTTAACCGCTGTTTATCTATTGCACAAATTTCTTCCTGCCTCTCACCTAAAATTGGACAAGGACACTTATCTTTGCATAAGCACAACCAAATGGACTAGGCCCACTTAATTCTCTGTGGTCTCTCCCACACAATTTTAAATACAAAACTTTGCTGACAAAAAGTCAGTCTAGACTGTAAACAATGTTTGGCCAGAAGAACTTCATGGAAAAGCCCCACTTCCCTGACTGCAGTAATAACATGGCTGTAAGGAAGTACACAGTCAGAAATCATTTGCGCTTCTCCGATCCACTGATGCCAAAACGCTTGGATTTTTATTGACCCTGAGAGTATTAGGAGTGCATCTCATAAAGAGTATGAGATGTGTCTGTCTGTGGTGACAGCAGCATCATGACAATGTAGGCCAGTAAACAGTCAGAAAATGCAGATCTCCATTTTAACTCCAGGCAGCCTTTTAATTTCACATAGACCAGAATGAAGAGCTTGATATAAAAATGAGTTGTAAAGACTTAACCTCTTTCTCCTGCTACAAACCTCAGCACAGACACAACTCAGTGTTCTGGGGTAGATGAACGATGTTCTTTCATATATTCCATTTGTACCTCTCTCTCTCTGTATATACATATATATTTTTCTACGTGGAACACTGAAGGTATTGCAAGCACTACTCATGACCTTTCTTCCTCACTACCTCCAAACACATTCTTGTCCAGGATAGCAGTATGTTATAGAAATCAGGGGGATTGATAATAAAAGTGGGGAGTGTAAAGTTTGGAAACTCTTTAAATCTTGAGCTTGAACATCTGAACTGTGATTCTATGAACTCTGCTAATCTTAGGACTTAGAAGTGATTTACAGTGGTAGCTGGCTTTCTAACACCTTACATGTTATCTGGTTCCCACCTGCAGCAGTACAAAAACACCTTTTTCTTATCATCTCACTCTAAATATAGTAAAACAGCCCCAGTTCTGTATCTTTTCAACCTTCTTAGATAAAGGGTGAGTTCCTTATGGACACAAGATACTGAAGATAACATTTGTTGCATAGTGAGGATAAGCTGTTTTTTAGTAATCTGGGCTTTTCTGTGCTTCTGTAAAGTGACTGAAGAGAATTTTGGATTTGGCCTACCTGAGTGGGAATACACAAAGGAATACCCAGAGGCTGTGTAGTGGAACCAGAGGCTGAAGAGAGATTAGAGTCTGAGATAATTTTTTCAAGTAGTTGGTTGTAAAGCCAAGGCATGGTGCAGGTTCAGTTAGATCCTTTTTTTTCCTTCCCAGTTAATGGTTTGAATATTCATACTGGCTTCATATTAAACCTGATGCACGGGAAGTGGGTCAACACATACATAATTCCTAGTGGGTTTTCCTCATGATGCCCTATATGTCTTGTACCATGTGTACATGTTCTGCTATGTGTACATGTTCCTGAAAACAAGACAGAGGCGTTTAAACCTCATTTAAACCAGGCAATATAACTATTACTAGAAAGTACTACAGATGGTTGACTAGTTGAACTATGGAAAGCATTATCACACCATTTCTCAATTTAGAGCTCATTATTCATTTGAGTTCAGTCTCATTTCATTACTGTTACAATTCCACACAAAGTTAAATTGGGTTTCAAATTTACACACCTGCACAAGATTATTTTGCAATCTTTTTTGAACCGGTATGTCATTTACAGCCAGTCCTACCACACCACTGAGAGTGATTTTTTTTTTTTTCCATTTATTTATTTTTGGAGTATTTGGGATTATAGGTTATTTGCTAGAGCAGAAGCCCTAAAGCCAGAACATGTGTGCAACCTTGGCTCTGTGACTTTGAGTAAGTCACATGCACTCTCTGGGTCTCATGTTTACTACTCGCAAAGAGCGTTGTGGGGGTTAATATTTCTGTAACACTTTTAGAACTTCACATGGAAGGCACTGCAGAAGCTCAAAGCACTACTTATTAATAATATCTATATTTATATCTTTCCAGTATATGTCTCAGGTATCTAGCACAGGGATTTTTATTTCTACACACTGAAGGCCTTCTCCAATAAAACAGAGTATGGCAGCTACTTATTTAAAGTTCTTTTGCACCAGATTAACTGAATGCCTTAGAGAATGATACTAGGTCACCTTCTTAAAATGGCCTGAATACCAGCAGAAGATTAAGAAATGGTGGGAGTGACTATATTTTGTTACACTGAAAGCGTTGCAAGCAAAGAGTATATGAGCAAAGTGACATTCAGTGACAGATTGAATTGCATTATGATAAACTAAAAATGGCAGAAAGACTCAGTCCTTTGGAATAATAAGTCTTGAAGATTTTCCATTTTGATAATCAGTTGATTGACAGGGGAGTTACAATAAGAAAATGGCTGTGATTTCTAGTTACCAAAAATGAAACACAAAAAAGCCACCTTGTGATCTAACATAGTTTCAACATTACGATGGAGTAACGACCTGTGGTTCTACAAATCCCCAGTCACTCTTTAAAAAAAAATATCTTTGCTTGACTTTCCCAGCAGTAGCACAACAGCAGCTGTAACCAAATACTCATAATACCAGATCATATGTGATGTAGGAACACGAGCAAGGTCTCATTTGGCCGGGACACTTACAGTGCAATCCTATAATTAACTATTGCTGTGACCTGATTTAAGATCATGTGTGTTAAAATACAGTTCGAATTTTGACATTCTAAAGGCCTTAATACCTTTCATTAATTTGTCCCATCTCTCCCTCTGAAGTGTCTTAATGCAGAACTAGAGTGCGTGGGTTATTTTAATAGCACTGACATAAACATGCATCAGAGAGAGTGGTGCTGTGTTAGTATAGATGAAACAAGGAGAGGAATAGAAAACACTCAAGAGTAGGCAGAGCTGCTATTGGCAGACTGCAGAAAAACAGAAGTAGGGAAACAAATGTAAAACAATATAGTCCTTTTAAAACGAAAAAAAAAAAGAAAAAAAACTTGACTGAATTTTTAACTAGTATGTTTGTAAGGCAGGTTATTTGTCTATGGTTTTTGGCTATTTTCCTGTTTAAACAAAAACATTCACAAACTATAATCTCAAGTGTTTCTCTTATCAAGGTTAAGCAAAAACCAGTCTGTCAAGATTTAGCACAAGTAATGTTAGTGGACAGTTAAGCATGAGAATTTGCACTCACGGTAATAAACCTCTAATATAGCTATGCACGTATTTTATCTGTTGATTTTAAAACGGAAGACATGAATTCAATTGAATCTTCACCTTTGCCCTTTGAGCAAAAATAAAACAAATGCTAAAAGAACAATTTTAAAAAGTCAATATACAAGATACAGTTAAATTTCTTGTGTTGTTTTCTTTGAGAAAAATGAGGCATTAGATTTGCTAGTGGACTTTAAAAGTTCTATTGCTATAGTGGTCCTTAACTGACAATGTTGCAGCAAGAATGGTATTAATGGAATTTTATAGCATCACGTTCATGTTGAGCGCTCCTGAATGAGATGTAACACTAATACTAAAAATAGTAGAAAGATGTCCTAAAATATAAGAAGTAGATGTTTTTGTGAGGTTTCACAGCTCCACTATAATTTCAAAATTTTGTTACACATTATATTTCCTGCATTTGCAATAAGGAAAGACTTTATGTTCTTTATGACCATATTCTGCCACTGTCTAACTTGCAGAGTTTCCATTGGAAACAACATTCTGTCTATGGAACAAGTAGAAACACAGCTATACTGGTAAGACTATTTGTAATTTTAGTATTTTACACAATGAATTTCCACCATTATATTTCACACTGAGTGGCAGCTGTTTTATGGTTTCCTTGGTTTGCTTTGCCTTTTTCTTTAAGATGACTTTTGTGAAAGAAAGCTGTAGAGTGAGTATAAAGTTACTAACTGGCTGATATCAGTACAGAAAAAGAAATACTTTTTTTTTCCAGGCCTAGTAACATCCAGTTGAGAAGGATATGTATTATCCGGTATGCCACAAGCTAGTCAGACTGCCACTGGCAGCTAGAAACCAGGTCACAGTGTTGTACAAGGATCGTAGTGCTGGGTAGTATTCTCTAACAGAGAGCATGCATGGACAAAGGTACAAATTGCATAGCAGCAACAGCTGGGTGAAAGAAGATTTAACTGCTTATTGGAAACAGATGGTGGGCTATTAGAAACAGTCTAAAGCTGCCCTAGAGAAACAGGAACAGGCTTGAGAGAAACTACAGCAGACAAGAATTGAAAGCATTAGTGCAAAGACTTTGTAGAATGAACATGTTGAGGCATTCATCCTAATGTCACCCCACCTCTATTATAAATTTTAAGGGCCACGAGCAGAGGAGAAAGATACAAATTATAGAAACAGATGGAGAGTCAGTGAGGCATAGAAGTGCAGGTGCTATATGAACAGATGGAATGAGAGGAAAAATGGAAAGAAAGAGTGCTAAGTCTGGGAGTCAGTGGATTCTGCCCATCTCTGGATGCACAGAATTGTGCAGGTGTCTAATGGTTTGGTCTTGGAGGGGGATTCAGAAATGAATAACATAACTTCCCTATTCTGATAG
Organism: Bambusicola thoracicus; assembly: GCA_002909625.1. Taxonomy (NCBI): domain Eukaryota; kingdom Metazoa; phylum Chordata; class Aves; order Galliformes; family Phasianidae; genus Bambusicola; species Bambusicola thoracicus. Next base: position 2,983 of record PPHD01014847.1, on the reverse strand, counting down.
CTCACTCCTTCCCATTAGGGGCACTCGTTTCTTCACTCCCTATGTACATAAAACAAGTTAACTTGTCCTTGAGTACATCTGACTGCCAGAAGTTTTCAAAAAGTTGTCTTGTGACAAGGCATATCTAATGGGAAGCCTTTATCTCCTTAGTATCAAGGGATTGCCATTTTTTCCAACTACAGATGACATTAGTTTACAGATCAATGTTGTTAAACGCAATGGCAATGCTGGAACGCTCTTCCTTTTAATTCCTCTTTCATTTTCCAAGGCTGATAATATCACTGTTCTAAAAGATGGTGCCAGTAAAGGCATTCAATTTGGTTAAGCACCTGATAAACTTAGACTGCATTCACCAGATGCCAACTCCAACATCACCTTTCCATTACAGAGCAAGGAGCAATCTCACTATCTGATGTTAATTACAATTTTCCTCTTGTAGTAAAAGGACAAAAGATAGCTATTACTCAAAAAATTGCATGGGATCGGTTTTTGTGGTTTTTTTTTTTTTAATGAATTACAAAATGAGAGTACATTTTTTTTCTCCACTTCTGCCAATTCAGCACAGAAAATATTGTTATGAATAGCACCACTCTGCAGCAATACTGCCCCTGTGCAAGCTGCAAGATTTGACCTTATGGTAATGATGCCAGCAGCAGCATGGGGATGTGAACAGGGCTGGCTGGCAATCTGGTGACAGGCAAATTCAAAAGTGATAGTCACCATGCTGACCAGCAGCATCTGGACACAAAGATGAGGCCATTAACATCTAAAGACTGTGAGTAATTCGGCTTTGATTAAAATGCATACATGCCTGACATCCCGAGAGTTCCCTCTGAAACATCATGTTTGGAGAAATTTCCATCTGAATGTTAGACATGTCATTTCCTTCCATTTATCATTATGCATTCTTCCATCACTTTTTGGAAAATGAAGACTTAGTATTCCAGGCATTACTTGCTGAATGCCATTGATCACAAAACTCTCAGATTCTCTGTTTTTTGGCAAAGTCTTCGATTCTTTTCCACAGCACCATGATTATTTGAAAGATAGGATTGTTAGGAAATATTATTCGTCTTTTTCTCATTGAATCCAGAAGTTAGAAGGCAAAAATTCTGTTAGGTTAAGTAGCCTGCCCTCTTTCAAGAACAAGATTTCTCCCTTTCACATATTTTACAGTACAAGCTTTGCAGGACATCAATACTTTGGCTTGACTAGGAGAGCCCTCTGCCTTGCATTTGATTTTCAAAGATTACTTCCATTGCTCAAACAGAGAAATTGGAGTCTAGGATCATACTTCTAACATCCACATCCTGTCCACAGCAACCCTTTCATGCAAACCCCAGACACTACCATCAACACTAACATTAAACACTGTCAATGCTCATGCCTTTTCTGACATGTAGTCAGAATGAAGCTGAATGCACACAAATGCAGCAGAACAGTTTCAAAGAAGCCATCACACTCATTTTCTGCATGGTTTCTGCACCACTCCATATAACCCATTGTTTAGCGTCAAGAACCAAAGAATGAAATTCTTTACTTATCTCAGTTATATTAGTGTGGTTGTTTCAGTTCTTCAGTATCTTTCAGTATCTTTAGTTATCCACTAAACTTTAGTTTAGTTACCTTCAGTTACCTCAATTTAGTTATCTTCAGTTATCACTCATTTTCATCAGTGTTTCACCATAAAATCAGAATGATATCACAAAGATCTGCCAGTTGGCTGAGGAACCAGGTTGAATGCTTATGAGGTTTTGAAGGCAATTTGCAAAAATTTGCTGTAGTAGATTTATGCAAGTCATGTAGTCCTGTATCACTACTACAAAGAGATGTCTCATAAATTATTAGCTTTGGGAACACTGCAGGATAAGGCATACATTAAGCAGATTAAAAACAAATAGGAAATGGCAAAAGACAATAGCAGCCATTAAAGGAAGGATCACAAGATCTGTTGGACAGAGTAAACACTCATAATGTGGAATCACTCTTGCACAAAATTAAGTATTTCAGCTTGCTGCAGTGCTTTTCAGTGCAGCAGGGACAAGAAAGCTGTCACTGACTGCCTTGAAAAGTAGTGAAAAATTCATTGCAACCAACCACAATTAGCACAGGGTACTCCTGTCCTAAATAAGCTTGTCTAACAAAATATCTGAAAGATATTTGTATCCAGAGATAGTTAAATAATAGGTCATGATGATCTGCACAATTATTATTTTCACAACTGCAAAATCCTTTTTAGATTGGCTAATATATCTAAAGAAATATGTTATTTACCTTATCCAATACAAGAAGGAGCTGAAATCTTGGTGAAGCAAAACAAAACAAAACAAAACCAAAACAAAAACAAAAAAAAAAAACTGAATTTCAATATTAATATAATTATCAGAAAAGTTTTCTGTAGGTGGAAAAAATGAGACTTTATTAACTAACTAACTTGGTTTTTAAAAGTCTCATTCTTATTTGATTGAAGAAACAAAGGGAATAAACTAAAATGAGCTGTGGAACTTTTTTATTATTATTTTTTAATTTTTTTAATTTTTGCATTCATGCACAAATAGACACAAGAAAATGTATTAAATCTACAGTCACTTGCATGACAGATGCACCCAAGGTCTTGCTGACATTGGCAGCCTTACAGGGGCAATCTGTATATAAGGACAGCATGTTCTTAAGCAATTCCTCCTAATGAGGTAGGCATACCAAAAAGTTTCTTTAATATCTCTGGCAGAAAGGCTGGTCTAAGTCAGTCTTTTTGCTTATGAGGTGAATACCGCAGAATCACTGGAGGACAATACTGAATAATAATTAATTTGTTAGCAGGTTAATGACAGGTCCTGAAATTGATCCTTGGAATATTCCTATCAGTATGGTATAATATAATACAGTATAATATATACTATATTATAGAATATATATATACTACATTATATATAATATAGTATAATATTTTATAGTTCCATTCACAGAATGGAACACCTCTCCT
>PPHD01014846.1:0-16446 GCA_002909625.1 Bambusicola thoracicus | reverse complement strand
ATGTGCAGGGTCGCCAACCAGCAGCCCAGGCTGCCCAGAGCCACATCCAGCCTGGCCTTGAATGCCTGCAGGGATGGGGCATCCACAGCCTCCTTGGGCAACCTGTGAGCAGTGCGTCACCGCCCTCTGGGGGAAAAACTTCTTCCTAATATCCAACCTAAACCTCTCCTGTCTCAGTTTAAAACCATTCCCCTTGTCCTATCACTATCCACACCCAAAAGCAGCCGTTTCCCCTCCTGTTTATATGCTCCCTTCAAGTACTGGAAGGTCACAATGAGGTCTCCTTGGAGCCTTCTCTTTTCCAAGCTAAACAAGCCCAGTTCCCTCCACCTTTCTTCAGAGAACCAAATATTCGAGAACCAAACGTTCAAGAACCAAGTGTCTCAGAAACAACCAGATGAGAGTGAGGGATAAAGCAAAGAGCTCAATGAATAGTAAGTTCATGCCTTGATATGTGGAAGAGGGTGTATGAGTGAGGAGGGAGAGCAAGGGAGAGAAAGAAATGTAGGAAGGGCATCAGGTTCATCAGCACCTCTTTGGGTAATGGCTTCTCCTGCTGTCTGCTTTTGAAGCTGGTCTTTGAGTTCTGCCCAGAAACCTCCTGGATTCCAGACTTTCTGACCTGGAACTGAGGTGGCAGAGCAGAGATGATTGGTCACAGTGCTGCGAGGCTGCAAAATATTGGTTAAGAGACACGCTGGAAAGCAGTGTATTAATTTGGTATACTGTGCAAAAATAATTTATACAAGAACAGTTAGAATGCTTATGAGGCAACTTATTTGCTTTTGTGGATTAATCACGCATTTACACATTTCTAAAAGTCCTCTACTCCGTTCTTATTTCTCTGTAACTCTTTTGAAGTCCTTGGCTACCCAAAGTATTTACCTTCCCCTGTGCTGCAATGTTCACTTCTCCTTTCATTTTTTGCAGTGCCTGCACCTATGGAAAGAACATAGAGCTTGTAAAATTCCTTCTTGACCAGAATGTAGTAAGCATCAATCACCAGGGAAGAGACGGACATACAGGTAACATCACCACCCTTATTGTGTGTGAATCATATACCAGCACCACAAAAATTAGAAGATATACACAATCAGGATTTTCAAGGTAATTAATGCAGTAAGTCGACAATCAGCATCCAGTTACCTCTCAGAGAGATCTCAGTTTATTTTTCTTTTTAAATGCATTTGGCTAAAAGGCATAGAAAAATATCAAGAGCTCGGTGAGGATGAGTCAAGCTCATTAGCCTGCATACGGATAGCAAAACCTGATGTAAAGCGATCCCCCTGCAGCTGGGCTTGTAAGCAGGCTCAAGAGTTGGGCCTCAGTGTTACTCTGCTAGGGTGTGTGGGATACAGTGTCTGAAGGGCTGCCCTCCTCTTGTCCGGACAGCAGATAAAGAAAAAATAGCGGCTTCTTTGTTTCTATGTGCTTTTCCTTGCATACAAAGTTGTTAAATGTGATTTGCAGGTGGGAGAGTAAACGCTGTCACATTGCATAGCAAGCAATGGATCGGTTCTTGCAGTGCAAATTTGTTTTCAGCTGTTGCCTCGGGTGTTTGTTTGATAATATATTCCTTTATCAGGTAAATGGGTCTGTGCTTCATAGGTGTTGGCACAAGTTCTGACAGCTGTGTGTTCTGACAGCTGTGCTTCCCACACGTCTCTGATGTTCTAGGACTGCACTGTGCTTGCTACCATGGCCATATTCGTCTGGTGCAGTTTTTGCTGGATAATGGAGCTGATATGAATCTGGTCGCCTGTGATCCCAGCAGGTCCAGTGGAGAAAAGGATGAGCAGACCTGCTTGATGTGGGCTTATGAGAAAGGTATTTCTGTTTTTCTACAGAAATCCATATAGGAGCAGTGGGGACAGGAGATAGGAGTACAGAATTACCCCTCAGGCCCTGTTGGCTGAGTGCTCGCCAACTGCCTTACAGTTCCTGGCATGAAGGGTCGTAACAACAAGTCTTTGTGTTTATCTTCTCGTATATCCTGTTGTACGTCAGTTTAATTCAACACAAACTCAAGGACAGCAGTATTTATGTGCTGCTAAAACAGCAATCATAGAGCCTGTTCAGAAAATGCCTGTGGGATGTGCTTGAGGAGTTTTAATTTTACTGCTGAAGGAGACATTAAAAGGAACAAATGTCAGGGCCAGCAATCTTCATTTCTTGTAAGAAGGGATCAGAGCAGGGAATTGCCCCTTCCTGTTATGCTGTGCCACATGTTAGCTGCACAGTGCATTGGGTTCTGGCAGCAGGACCATCTGTAGGAGGGAACTCTGTGAGAAGAGCCCAGGACAAGAGGGAATGGTTTTAAACTGGGACAGAAGAGGTTTAGGTTGGATATTAGGAGGAAGTTTTTCACCCAGAGGGTGGTGATGCACTGTTCACAGTCTGCCCAAGGAGGCTGTGGATGCCCCATCTCTGGAGGCATTCAAGGCCAGGCTGGATGTGGCTCTGGGCAGCCTGGTCTGGTGGCTGTAGACCCCACACATAGCAGGGGGTTGGAACTGGATGATCATTGTGGTCCTTTTCAACCCAGACCATTCTGTGATTCTGTGACCTGCCTCTGTCAGAGCAGAGCCAGCCAGCTCCAGAGAGGACCCACTGCTGTGGAGCTGAGCTATGAGCAATGCTGGGTGTGCCTCTGGGGGAGCAGGATGGGGGAAGAGCAAAAACCTATGCACAACAGGAGTGGGAAAAAAACAGAAGTTCCATTTCGATCCTCCAAGGCACTTCAGTACTGCCATGAGAATGATTGTACTGAGTAAAACAGACCTCAGGGCCCTTTTAAAAATGCTACATTGGCAAAATATTCTGCCCAAAATATACTGAGGGAAAATTCAGCTTTGAAATCTTTAGGAGAGACTTTTGACCATTACCAAGCAGAACTTTGCCCATCAGGTATCTGAGAGATGGAGCGCGTTGTGCTCACACAGCTCTGCTCCTCCCCAAAGAATGATGGGCACATCTTGTGCAGTTTGGAACACAACACTGAAATACTTTCAGGCACTGGTTTCCCTTGCATGGCTTATTGAAAGCTATGATCCTCCTCCATTTAAGGATTTCTGTAGCAGGTGCTTTTTCTATTGCCACGCATCACATCTTACTGTTAGGGAGACTCGTGAAAATAACTTTTTTACTTTTATTGGCTGATATTTTTCTATATTTCTGTAATTAAGAATTATGCTATGTTTTAGATGAGCACCGCTTTATCTTCATTTACATGTTTTAGATACACATAGTTCTGTTTTTATATGTAAAATCCATTGATTTTGTATAAATGTTTGGGCTTTTTTAGTGACAATTGGACTTACCTTTAAGTCCTCATACCTCCTTTCCCAGGTCATGATGCCATTGTGACCCTTCTGAAGCACTACAAAAGGCCTCAGGATGAATCACCCTGTAACGAATACTCACAGCCTGGGGGAGGTACGGTCTGGGAGGTCGCTTTAATCCCACTGAGCGCTCTGCTCCAAAGAGCACTGAATTCCTGGGAGTGCTCCACTGATGTCAGGGAGCTTTGGATCAGTTCTCTGGCACAAAGAAGATCAGTGTCATGAAAATCTCCATTTCCCGTCTTACATATTGTCTATTTCTGTCCAAATTCTCCCTTTGCCTTTAAATAAAATTATCACTTTGTATTGCTCACCAGAAAGAAAAGCTAAAAGCTAAAAGGTGATCATTCCCCAGCAATTTCTCACACCTTTCTACATCCCTAATACTTTGTTTAGCCATTTTCTTTTTGCTGTCTGCCTCTGACGGTTTTTTCATTACCAATACTCAGTGGATCTCCATACTTGGTCCCCTTCATATTTGTATGTATTTGAATACCTAAGTCTCCCTTGGGGAGAATTTATTACCCTGTCTGCTGCAAAGTTACTCATTTTTATTGGCTTCTAAATGACAATAACACAAGCAGGTAAACAAAACATTTTACAGTGAATTGAGAATGCTGTCTGCAGAGATGGCAAATATGTTACACAGTGTGTGTTGTCCAGGTCATTGGTTCTTCCTACCATGGGAATGGGAAAAGCCCTACAGCCAACAGCAGGATCTGCCTCCTTCCTACATTCCCAGCTCTGCAGAGCTGTATCACCTCTTTCAGGTTTAGGCTTAGGGTGTCTGGAATGCATGTAGATCTACAGGAGACTGAGTTTATGCATGCACTGGAAATTCATTTGGGTATTAACACAATTTTTGTGTTGGGTCTTTTTTACATGAGCAAAAGTTGGTATTGTTCTACATTTAGTAAAGCTATAGACAAATTGCTTTCAAGAATACAACAGTATAATAAGTCACAGTCCTGTGTGTGTGCGTTTATATGTATTTCCATCCTGGTGTTTTTGTTGTTGCTGTTCTTTGAGCAGTCACCACCTTGTTAATTTATCAGTATATTAATCAGTATGCTTACACTGCCTTTGAATTTCATAGAACTAATTCTATTCTTTTATTTCAGATGGCTCCTATGTGTCCGTTCCATCCCCTCTGGGAAAGATTAAAAGCATGACTAAAGGTATTCTCAATGACCAGGCAAAACAGCTTTATGCTCTTTTACCCAAGGTGCTGTTCAGCCTAAACATGCCATGCAAGACTCACAATTCCTGGATTTCTTTTTCTTCACAAACGTGACACTGTGCATGGCAGCAGCTGCATTTCCCTGGGGTGGCTTTAGGAAACAATTAGTTCAGATTTTTCTTCTCACTGTCTGCAGAGATTCTCCACAGTACAGTTCCTCTATCTTATTTTAGCTTACATTAAAAAATATACATACCTTTTTTTTAATTTGTTTGTTTGTTTTGCTATGGAGAAAAGGATGCTGCTGAAATCCCCCATAAAATGCCTGAGTGATCTTTGTGAGAAAATTTATTTCCAAAATATATTGTGTTATTCTGAAACAACTCCAGTTAAAACATTCAGATGGATATCCGTGCTTCAAGTGCATCACTTTCTATGATCCTTTCAATTTTTCCGTTCAAGTATTCACTCTGGATTTAATCAAATCCTTATATCCTTTACCTAGCAGCATTTACGTGCTCCACTGAGAAATTTTCTGATGAATTATGTAGTAATAAACCAAATGCATTCACAAGGTAGAGATGTTGTCAACTAAATTATGTTCCAAGATTCAGATTCCAAACGTCACTAAAAAGTAGGTGTGGAATAACACGCACTGCATTAGCGATGAGCATTAAGTATAGAGGGAAAGGAAATTCCTCTCCATGTAAAGGATTTTATGCAATCCTTATCCAACATGGGCGGAATATGCTCGTGGGACACCGCTCATTGGTCTTAAGATTTAAACACGAGGAACAAGGCAGCTGTAATCTCACAATTAGTCCTTTGTTACTGGGGTTTATTGTGGTTACTGAAAGAAAAGGGGACAGGATTACCTGCCAACCAATTTGCAGGAGGAAAGACGGCATTTACTGTGCAATAGCTTTGTGAAGTTAAACGCTGATATTCTGCACCTGTAACCCTGCCTTTTACCAATAGGTCGAGTGCTTTCTTTTGCAGAAAAGGCAGATGTGCTCCTACTCCGTGCTGGTTTGCCATCACACTTCCATCTTCAGCTCTCTGAAATAGAGTTCCATGAGATCATTGGCTCAGGTACCAGGAATAAGAAAGCCTCCATTCTAAATGTTTTATGTTCAGAAGGAGTATCTTTACACTTAATTATCTTTCAACATTTCAGGATCTTTTGGAAAAGTATATAAGGGGCGGTGCAGAAATAAAATTGTAGCAATTAAACGGTAAGCTTACCAGACTTCCTTTCTGTTTGGCTAATTATAGAGTTTGAAGTATTAAAAATAATAATAATAATAAGATTTTATGATATTTTTGTCTTACTGACTTCTTTCATGTCAATTCTAAGCTATCGAGCTAACACCTACTGCTCCAAGTCTGATGTGGACATGTTTTGCCGTGAAGTTTCCATTCTCTGTCGACTGAATCATCCATGTGTCATCCAGTTTGTTGGAGCGTGTTTGGATGACCCAAGTCAGTTTGCTATTGTCACTCAGTACATTTCTGGAGGATCACTCTTCTCCCTGCTTCATGAACAGAAGAGGTATTCCACATGGTCTCTGCAAGGACTTGTACAAAATTTGGAGGACAAATACATGTGTACTGATGTGAATCCTTTCCACTATGGATTAAAATAATAGTAAAAGGAACACAATTGGATAAAAAATGGCTTTGATTCAGACTATTGGGTATACAAGGGAAATTAATAAGTCATCACAAAATTTGATTTAGTCATTTTATTCTATTATATACATTTACAATACATTATATAACATTTTTTAATTAAAACATCACTAAAGTTTCATAATCTTGAGATAAGAATGATTTACATTTAGCTTTCGTCTGTTTATTACCTTTGAGTAATACTATATTTATTCTTAACATTTAGAACTCTTGATCTGCAATCTAAGTTAATAATTGCTGTAGACGTTGCCAAAGGAATGGAGTACCTCCACAACCTCACACAGCCGATCATACACCGTGATTTGAACAGGTAAATGTCTTTCTTTATTCTAAAAATTCAGGGAAAGTGAAACCTCGATGCAACAGCACTGGTCTGCGGTCTCACCTGTGTGGTATCTCACGTAGACTGGTGGAGCTCAAAGGAGGGAAGATCTGCTTGCATCAGCTGGACTCGATAGCTGGGCATGATGCTTTCCGATTTACTGCAGGCTTTAGTAGATTGAAATTGAATGACACACAGTAGACGACTTCTGTGGTTCTGTGAAACTTCTCTTTATTAATGATTTCACTGACAGATTTCTTATCAGGAACTTGCAAAATATTTACACCCCATTTGCATATATTAGTCCTGCAAGATAAACAGTTTATGCAATGTAGTGTATCCCCCCAGTACAGCCTTTTTAATGCAAGGCATTAATTAATTATTTTCACTGGCTTCTGTTCCTCTAAAAATCAGGGACCTCATTTAAAATAGCCACTTCTCCCTCTAAGGTCAGTAATAGACCCTGAACATTGGATGAGCCTGCACTTGTCTGGGAGGGAGTACCAGTCTGATTAACTGCCTAACACTTATCAAACTCACACATCAGGTAGATCTCAGCCCAAGTATCAGCTAATAATGTCACTGACAAAGGAGGAGAGAAGCTACATAAGAGTCAGTTATCCACATTTCCCTCTGGAATTGAAACTGAATTGAAAAATACTGCTTTTATGGGAACTTCCTGAGTCACACGTGCTGAACTGTGATTTTCATTGAAGGATGCAACTGTTAAAAAACGGTATTTTCTTACATTTGGCACACTGATGTTTAATACTTGTTAGAAACAGGAAACATCTCTACTGAGAGGATTTTTTGTGTCAAGTCTATATCAGAAATCACTTCAACAAGCCATTCTGTGCTAAATTCTGCTTTGGTAGTAGACTAACCTATAGGTATATATAAAGGAAGTCAGCTAGACAAAGAGAGCTAGAGCTGAACAGCTGTTGCACGTTTTTGCCACATTGGACTGCTTGGAAACAGCTCCTCTGTGTATACATATGATCACTGAGACAAGAAAGCCTCTACTAAAAGAATTTTTAGAAGTAGGCTGAGATGAGTTACAACGTGTGTTTTTTTCAGTGTCAGACAAATGTTTTCATTCCCCTCTAGTTTTACTACTTGTTTTAAACCACATTTCAGAAGTGTTCATTTTCTTTATATCTCAAGTGACCATCCCTATAGAGTGGTGATGATAAAATAAAGAACACTTTCCCACATCTTGCTCCAAGTTTCCATTTCCTAGTGATACTGACAGCTGCACTGAAAGATTACCTGTGAAACACTCATCCTTTTGGGAAAAGGAGATGATTTTTTCCCCTTGCTGAGTGAAGAAGTAAACTAACTGAGAGACTGTGCCTAGTTCAGGGTTCTGGTATTAAGTTGTGTAGTGAAAAAAAAAGAGTAAGAAATCCATTTTCTGGGCATTGGCATCTTCAAGAGAACAATGTGGCAGAGTTCCCTTTTCTTGCTTCAAGTGTACTTACAGTGACAACATTACAAAGGACACCTGTAAATTAAGGGGCTTCAAATGCAACATTTGTCCTCTACAGATGAAAGTTTTCTTGAGATTTGAAGCTTGACATACAATGAGTAGAGATGGATATTAATGTGTATGAGAACTGTCACAGGAATGCAAGCCAAAGCCCATCTAACTCAGCGCTCTGACTCTGGCTTTTGATAATGTCAACTATTGCTCCTTCAGTTCCTGCCTCCCCATCTCACTGCTTTTCCTCAGTTCCCCTCCTGAGAGGGGAATGTTGTCACTTGCAGCTTGTTGTTTTGGAGACTTTTCTTAATAGTGGAGATGATAAAGTCCTGCACATAGTTCATTGGTTTCTTTTCTTGTTCATCAGATTTCCCACACAGACTAATACGTTTTGTTGTACTCTTCTGGAAAGACGGCTGCAAATACTTTTTAAAATCAGTTTGGTTATTTTGGCGTTTCATTTTAATTTTTTAGTTGAGAGATTCTGGGTTTATTTACAGCTCAACACTATAATTTGAAAATAACATTTTGTCCTTTAATAACTTAATTTCCCATCCTTTAATGGTTTTGTGTTTTTTGCATTTCTAAGAGCTAAGATCCAGACCATGGCTGATATCTGAGTTCTTGGTGTATACAGAAAAAATCTGTTCTATATTCTAGTGAAAATAGTCTCATGCTGTGCATATCCCAGGGAAGATTAGTGAAATACCTGACAGTATCAAATTGTGAGGATTTTACATAAAAATACATCCTCTTGGTAAAGACAAAGTATATTTCTTAGTTCTGCAGGTCTTTTAATAAGAAATTCTGTGGGAATTTTAGGGCTTTGCTATTACACAGATCAGCTGAAGGCTGTTTGAACACGCCATTTTCTACCTTTGATTATTATCATTTTGCTTTTACAAGGACTCCTGAATAGGTTGTGAGCTTTAAGGTGAGCATTCAGTTCTTCAATGCTGGCCCAAGTCGGGAATGCTGGCAGCTTCTAACCATGCATCCTTTTGGCAATGGCTCTTAGCCCATCTCTGAGCACTGGCTCTGGATTAAGAGCAAACAGAAACTGCTGATACTAAAAACCTGTTCAGTGGGGAAGAACTTGGCACTGGACAGAGATTTTTCTACCTTAACCTTTCTTTAAAAAAAAATAGAGAGAGAGAGAGAAAGAGAAAGAGAGAGAGAGAGAGATATGTATAGTTATTAGCAGCAACATGGCTTCACCAATCCTAGAGACATGAAAACACTGGGGAAAACAGATGGTTTGCCTTTTAAAGCAAAAGATGTGCTCACTAGATTTTGCTGTGCTCAGAACCTGTCCATCAGCCTACAAAAATGACCAGCAAGAATGGCTTATTACTCCATTTTAATTTTCTTATATACCTATATAATACAGTAAACCTAGATTGTGCACTGCACATCATTAATGTCTACTACCTGTTGTCCTCCTCCTGACACTCAAGATTTCCCTCTCCTTCCCCCACTGTCTCCAACTTCACACATCTTGATCTTTCCCACTGTGTCTCCTCCATAGACCCACACCCCTCCACTGTTTACTTTCAGGCCCAAATGCTTTTTTTAAGGAGACGGCGTTCTGGTCTGTCATGGCTCAGGCCAGAAGCCTCACACCCAAGTGCTGCACTCTGAGTAGCTGTTTAAGGACGGTGAGGATCCAAACCACATGGCTCATCTTCGTGCCTTGTCACTGCTGTTACCCAAATAGTTCTTCAATGAAGGATTTTTAAATACTATTTTCCACACCCAAAAGGGAGTCTCACTAAAGAGCCAAAAAGTGTATCACTGCCTCACAGAACTTATGTCAGATCACATTGGTGAGGGTCAAAAGATAAATTTGCTGCAAGGACATCATTGTGGTTGATTTGTAGTGCTGATAGTAGCTTAACTTTTTAGTATGAGAGCAAAAGTCGTGTTTTCAGCATGAGTCCCAGTCAGCCCACAGACACAATTACTGTATGAAAATCTTCATCATAATGGCACAGAAAGACCAAGAATGAAATTCTGACCCTCTTGTGTTAAGTTCTGCCAGTAGCTTCACAGGAGTTGTATTTTTTTTTTTAACCTTAGATTTTCACATACCGTATAACCTTCTTTGTGAGTTCTGAAATCTAATGCAATGCACATAATGCATTAAATGAATCTGCAACGTGTCTTGATGGAACAGAGAAGAAAATGAATCTTTCATGTCTCTACCCTGGGAAAGGGGTTATCCTGCCAGTCTGAGAATAATTGGGAGTTCTATTTTGCTTTCCAGTTCTGGAAAAAGAAGTTCTGACAGCTATCAGCAATGATGACATGTATCAGCTTATTACTCCTTATATCGAGTCTTACAGTGGTGAGAGATCGTAGTCACAATGATTACAGCAGTTTAACAAAAAAAGAGACTATTTTAGTATCAATTTAATTTAAGCCGTCAGAGCTGAACACGGTTGGGCCCAGCCTTTGAGAGACTAACCCTCATTTGATGGCTGCACCTCTGTGAAAGTCTCTGAGAGATGGCTTAGCGAGGAAGATGAAAGGGTGGACGGAGGCCTGGTGATAATGGGGATGGTGTCTGCAACTGCTCTTTGTTATAAAACCCCCTTAAAATCTTAAAATAGCAGTTGCCTTTCATTAAACCAACAGTGTATTAAAGGTAGAAGGGTCTTTTCATGGCTGTGTTCTTTGGGAAAGGAGCGTGCACTGAATACGCTTTCTCTTTCTCTTGCCCCGAAAGCAGAGAATCATTGTGTCTGCCAGGCTGCAGCACTACTTGCTTTTGCAATGTTGGGGTGATTACACACTTTGATTCTTTCATCTCTTTTTTTCCTTCCACTGCTTCATGAGGAGATTGATGCTCGGTCTCATCAGTTCAAACTGTGTGTGGCCTTAACAGAGGACAATTAATTTCTGATTCTGCTGAGCTCATTATTAACCTTTTGTCGGCTCAGACCAGATTTATTTTCCCCTATTTCTCACAACAGTGGCTTACTCTCTTTCTCACCATTTGTGGTTTTCAGGTTTCCAAGTGTCGTTGAGGCAATTTGTGAGTTATATCCTCTATATGCCATGGATTATATTTTTTTTCACTTTAGAAAAATTAGTAAGTGTAGTGCTCATTGAAGGTACTAGATTGACAAAACTGAGCCTGAGGCTGCCTCCTGCTTCCAGGTACGTTCATGCACTCAGCACCGAAATGGGCAGTTTAGCACCTTTCTGTTGGAAGCACTTATGTATGCCATGTTTGGAACGGGTGACAGATCTGTTTATTTCTCCACTGGCTTCTCCACAGAAACTGACTCCTGGGTTCTGACTAAGTAAGTTTATGAGGGCTGCATATATTCAAGGCCTATACGAGCCTTGAGCAGGTCAAAGTTGAGGCTGGGGCTCAGTACATCTTCTTCCCACTGAGAAATTGTGATAATTTTTGTTGATACTGACAGAAGCCAAATTTGAACTGAGGCCACAGGAAAGTCAGCAGTTTGTATGATCCACGTGTCTGCATTCGAGTGCCTCTGGTTGGCCATACATGTGATTGATGCCCTCTTGTAGGGGGATCTTACAATTCCACGTGTCATACTCAAATCACTTAAATATTTTGATAGGAAATATATATATGAGTGCTAAAATCAGGTTCAAGATAAACAAAGAGAGTCATGGCTATGTTATATGAACCCATTACATTTTTATGATTAGGTTTATTTTCCTGCAGTTTGGGTTCAGGTGAAGCTTGAAATCGTAGGCAGTGATTTGTGGAAGTCCTGGCTGGGAGGGTTTAATTTTATCTGTCCTAAAGACTATAACATGCTGAAATTTGTATTCTTCACTTGGCTATTCTTGCTCATATCTACATCTCTACTATGAGGAAGTTGTGCTTTTTTGTTGAGACCATCAATATTACTTCCATTTTCCCTTCAGCATGTACGCTCTTGCCAACCTTTTCATTTCTTTTTTTCATATACTTCTCACTCTCTTGAATTTACTTGGATCAGTCAACGTTTTGATAAATATCATGTCAACACTGTTGTGTCTACATTCACTTGCTTTTATGTTGTAATTTGCTCAGCCTTCCAAAAGCACTATACAGTGACTGCTGTATGAGGATCTTGATCCTCGGAGTTACTGGAAGCTTTTGACCTCGCTAAAGCACTCTGTGAATCTTTCCCCACGTCCTCAGTTCTTTGAAGATCTGTGTTTGCAATGCTAGTTCTTAAAGCCTCGCTCTTTACTGACAGCATCCAATTAGTGTTCTGCTTCTTTGTGTGTTCTTTGCTGGAAATTAAATCAATTGGAACAGCTTCCCTCACTCAGTAAATCAATTTTCAATAGATTCTATATAATTTTTTCTCACTAAGTAACATGCTGCCAAAGGCAAAGGATATTTTGCCTTCATAGTCATGATCCACATTATCATACCACATCTAAGATACAGTATGAGAGTGTATGCCCTTTGTCAGCAAGTACGTAAATAGCAAACATTTATTTGGCAAGGATTGCATTTTGTCCCTTTTCTTAATTCCCTCCAGATTCTCGAGATCAAATGGATTTGTGAATGTGGCCATCATTCACCTTCCCTGTTGATTTCAAAGGTTTCCTCTCTCATTAAGTGTCTGTATAAAGCACAATCTACTTTTCTCATTTAGAGGGGAAAAAGAAGAAAGGAAAGAAGGCACAGGTGTGTACATAAGGAGATGTTATTCTACCTCTTCTCAGGTTGCTAACATTTATGACAGTTCTTGTCCCTGCTGCAATATATATTTGTGTTCTCTGACAGTATTAAAGTGGTCTGAAAAACAAGTGAATGTTTGTGTAAAACCTTAGGATTTTGTTTTTCTGCTAGAAAAAGTGATAACAATCAAATTTCAGTCTACTTTTGAGCTACCTGTAAATGTGCAGCTGCTCCCGAAACTGCAGACCCATTAGGATGCGACTGGTGTAGTCCTGCAGGGTGTGAGTCCTCCCTGTGCAGGGCTGACCCAGCTCAGGGCTGTGCACAGGGCTTGGTTTGCAGCTGTGGCTCTCTCCTAAACGCCCACATGCAGTGACATTTTAATTCCCTTTGGGCCTACGAATCCTCCCCTGCTGATGAGAATGTCACAAACACCTTTTAAATAAGCCATAGTTCATGCCACATATGAAATAACTACCTCAGTGTTATTGATTTTGCAACATCGTGACATCCTTGAGCTGATCTTTTCAAATGGAGATGAATGTAATGTTTTGTTTGGGACATGCAGTGAGTTCCTTCTTCACTGGGCTGCTGGCAGCACTTTATCTTGATTGGGTGTAGAAACAAACAGAGCAGCAATCAGAGATTCATTTTCAATGATTCCTCTATTGGTATGGCATACCAATCTTATGGGGCTATAAGGTTTCCAAAAATGGCAGAGGCAGCAGGGCACCATGGCAAGGATTTAAGTGAGGATGAACTGCTGTGAACTGCTAAGTCTGTATTTCTATACCTGAATGTACAGCACACCTCTGAGAGGCACCGAAACCTCACTTTGCAGGAAACTTGTTGGAACTCCTGCTATTGGCTCTTATGCTCTTCTACTTGGCCAGCTTTCCCTTCTGCACGCAGCCTGGCAGCATGTAATTTGGAAACATTGTTGAGGGAATAGGAGGGCAGCAGAGAATTGTTTTTAATTGTTTTGAAAGCCTGACTCACTACTGTGAAGGCAGTTCTGCTCATGTGTATATGTTTTTGCACTGAAGAAGTCAATATTACAAGAAAAGTAATTTGGTCACTGATGAAATCAATATGTATATGGCTCATATCAGAAGACTGTACAGAGCAATATCCTCTGAAATCAATGCCCATGGCAGGATATGCCCATTTATAACTTCACTCTGATATTACAGTGATCCACTTTGAGGATAAGAGTAAAGGATCTTAGAAGCCGTAAATACAGGGAAGTGAATCAGATCACCTTTTAGTCTACCTACATACCACCTTTACTTGAAAATGGTTATCCCTTATTTTTCACAGTGTATTGACCTCAGACTATGGCTTTCCACACTATCATATCTTGCAGTCCACTTTCTTTTCTAAAAGATCCTCAGTTGAGAGTGTGGTGTTGAACAACACATGAATCTGAAATAATCCTGGAGCCTGGGATAAAAAACAACTTTGATTCAAAACAGCCTGTTTCTGCAAATTCAGGAGTGAAAGGACATTGTTTTTCTCAGCTGGGAGGAATTGCCAAGCACCATATGTAGCACAAATGCTAAGTCATGGCCTGAAGCAGTGATTGAACACCTGGTGGGAAGGCAGGGCCAGCCCAGAGGAGCTCAGGTGCATGTAATGTACCTGAATGACCAGAAGGGCTGGAGCCAGGATCCACCCCCTTCCCGTCCCTCATTTAAGGGCTGGCAGTGGAGGCAAGGGTATCTTGCTGGAGGTCCTTTTATACCTGAGGCTTTCTGTAGGTAAGCAGCTTCTTTTCCTTATTTCTGTGCTTATGGCTTTAATGTTTGAGTGAATCCTCCCTTGCTGCACCCTGGGATCTTGCTGCTTTGCTGTTACTGTTGTGCTTTCCATTGTGTTATACTATAACTTGTACTTTTTCTTCTGCTCTGCAAGTAAGACTGAAAAAGTCATTTTGGTTACCAGGCAGTTTAGGACAGAGTTATCACATGAGTCAATGGGCCTCATTAACTGCTGTTAGAACCAACTATTTCAGAGAATGCATGACATAGGTCATAAGTTTGGTTGACCAATGCCTATATTTCACCTGGAATGTCTCTGTATATTCAAGATTTTAAGGAACAGGTAATCAGTCTTCTCATAGCTTACCTTTGCTTAAATTTTTAAGTGCCCTACACCTGTTGGCTTTTATCAACTGGCCCCTTCCCCTGGATAATCACAAGGCTTTTATATTTTGTGTTAAAAGAAGGTGCCTTCCAAAAAAGGCTATTTGGTGCTCTATGTCTTTTTCAGAGGAGCTTTTCCTTTTTCTACCTAGCATCTCCCAGCTCACTGTAGGTTTTTAGCCACTATAAGTTCTGATTCCTGTCTGAAGTTACGTGGTGTGGTGACTACAACTGAAGTTCCAAACTCCTCAGTGACCTCAAATTCAATATATAAATCTTATTTGGGTTTCACTTTCCAAATCATAAGCAACTCCATCAGACCCAGTGGGCGCGAGTCAAATGAGTTTTCCCCATGGGAAGTCCTGTAGTCCAGGTGGGTGGCAATGTGGAATTACTGCAGTCCTAAACATGCAGCTGTGTCTTATTACTCCACAACCATAGCATTCTTATGTAGAATATCTGGAACAGTATTCCACTTTCTCTCCACCCAGTGCTTACTACTGTTGACAAAGAAAACATAGGTTGAATTCTCTCTCCAGAATGAGCCAGTACATTTAAGCTATAATAGGTATTAACGAAGGCTGTAATTGGTCCCTACGTGGAGATCCACGAGGAAGGGAAATGGGGAGGCACTGAGACGTGCCTGCAAATGGTGCCCTGCATCCCCCTCTAGTGACCGCTCTGCACACAAACCTCGTCCGGCCGTCCTAACTGCTTCCGAGCTTCTTCCTTTCGTAGAAGTTGTGGAGATTTCTTTATTTTCAGTAATGCACGAAGTTTATTGAAATTACACCTGGGAATGACTAATTTCTTTTCCTGTTGATAGCTGAAGAATGCAGGCTTCTAGGACTTGCTGTAATTTATTACGTGGCCAGCAAAGAACGAATTAGGACTGGAACACTTCAATCAGATTATTTATGGGAGGGCAGGAAATCACACCATTTGTGCGCACACGCAAAGCAGACATTTCTTTCCATCCTAACTCAGAACAAAACCAAATGCTGAAATCTTGAAGCATTCCCATCGTGTCTGTCTTGGTTTTCCCACTTGCCCAATTAAATGAGGTTCTATTTAAGACCTGAAAGCTTAGTTTTCCCTGGGATGTTAACCTGGTCTCTGTTTACTATCGGTATCCTGCAGGAATTGTGTTCTGTGGTTCACTGTGGTTCCACATCTGTTACAGACTTGCTATGCGTTACAAACTTAGTGCACGTGCAAGGTGTGTGTAACAGTGCAGGCTAAAAGCCTTCCAGCAAGGTGTACGTTTTAGTGATGTAATCCGTGCTATAATCACACTGAAGGCTGTGCTGTAGTTGCTGCCTTTTGGCTGTCAGAGTGACTGTCTTACCAACGAGGAATGCATCCAAAGCAGCTGTTTGGCCGCAGTACTTAAGCTTATCAGTTCAGAGGAGCTGAATGTTAAGTGTTACGTAGGAGGTTGTAGTGGTTCCTAACAGCTTTAATTTGTAAATCCAGATACTAGTAACTATTGCAGGACTGTTCTGTTTTCCTTTTCCTAAATATATGTGATTTTAAAAGGTGCAGCAAGGAGCAGTGTACAGCTGTGTAACAACAGACAGCAGAGAAACATTATATTGAATCCTCATCCCTTGTGTTGTTTTTT
>PPHD01014845.1:0-16446 GCA_002909625.1 Bambusicola thoracicus | reverse complement strand
TTACCTATTTTCATTCCATCAATAGACCCCCCCCTGAGATCTGTTAAAGGTCTTGTATGAAAAGAATCGTGAATTCATTAAGGTTAGAAAAGATCTTCAAGGTCCTCAAGTCCAACCATCAACTTAGTATTTATCCTGAAATCCCCATGTTCCTTTCTCTGGATAGGGTAGACTTTTTGTTGAATGTTTAGAAATAAAGTTCATATGCACAGCTCACTTTAAAATGCCAAGGATTTTTTATTTGTGATGGTTTGTTGAGCCAGATGGAAATACTTCTGGTTGAATTTTGCCTCTAGAAGAGGTTTGTTTTATAACTTTTCAGAGCTGAAGTTAAGGTAAACGCACTTCTAAATGAAGGGGCAGGTATTGATATACTGACAGGCTAAAATGCCAAATGCAGAAAAAGAACAGTGCTCACTGCTGTGTGGTGTTGCATAGATCATATCTGGAAACTTATGTCTCAGACATCTGGGAGAAGAGTGCTGGTGCTAGGGGAGGCTGCAGAGTTGCTTTATGTGCTGACACTACTTTTTCTGTGCATGTTCATCATTCTTCAGTCAAGCCCTGCCCAACAATGAAGCCCTGCTGAAATGATTCTCTGACTTCTGTTAAATTGTCAGTTGCTATTAATGCTATGTTCTGAGAATCAGTTTTCAAATGACATTGTTTGCTGTAAGATCCTTGCTTCCCCCATGATCTCAATATCTTAATACTTGTGAAATGACCAAATCTGTGAACATTCTAATGGCTCCGTTATACCTCAGAGCTTCTTCAGTAGATGCACCATCTTCCTCGCTGTGCTTCACCTACATGACATCTTAGCATGTGAAGGACAAGCAGATCTTCAAGGAGCTGTGCTTTCTCCAGAGGACTGGAGTCTGGGCTCTGATAACTTCCCCAAGGCAAGTGGGGTGCAGCAGCAGGCAGAACCCTGCTGCATTTGAGGCAGTGCATGAGGTACCTGCTGCATTTGGCTTTCTTTTTCACAACGGGACACCTAGAGATATGCTCAACCTTGTTTTAATTCAGGAAAAAGTGTCTTCTTTGGGTGACAAAGGGACACAATGTGAAGTATTTCCTTGGAAGTTGAAGCCTTGATGAGGACAGAACCAGTGTTTTTTGCTTTTGCTTATCCCACCAGGGGATCCTGGACAGCCTCACTAACTCATCCATCTCTTATTTAAGTTTTTCCCTATAATCACAACCATGCAGAGTGCAGAGATAAGAAGTCCATGTTAAGCATAGATCCCCTTGCATTTGCACGATGTTTCTCCTCGGGTTGCTTTTCTTTCTGCTATTTTGCTTGGTCTCTTCCTGTTACAGCAAATCCCACCTTTAAGACACTACATTTAGAATCTAAGATCTTTCAGATATTTACCACTCATAAATGACTTGTAATACATAACAGCAGTAAGGGCTTAGCTGCTGAGAAAGGCATAAAATACATCCATGTCTCAGTTGTTACAGTAATTTCCGGTGTCCCCCTTCCCGTATCTGTCTCTAAATCCATTTTTTCTGTTCTTTTACTGCCCCTTAGTTTTTACACTTTGAGTTTAGTTGAGTTTAATGCCTTTCTTTCTTCTCCTTTCTGCTTGTATATCCCTACAAAAGTTTGCACCACCACCATTTCTACCTCTCGGTGACGGCAGTTCAGTGCTAGTGAAAAGGGAGGGGGGGGGTGGATAATGTGACACGCATTTTACTTTCAGCGAGCTTGTTATACCAGTTCTGAATTTTTCATGAAGGCTTCAGTAACCTGTAGCCGAAGCTCGGGGGGTTTCCACCACAAAGAGGTGGATCGGCTGAGCTCTCACTTCCCATCTGGCACCGGGTGACAGGGACAGTCGGGGGCTGGAGGAAACCTGAAGAAGAAAAAAGTTCATGTGGGACATCCATTGTGATGCATGAAAAGCTAAACATGTGCCTCTTGTAGGGACATATCTTTGAAACACTTACTTATCTCTGGCTTCAGATTATATTTAGTCAGGGTGTTTTACTTGAGTCACCGGCACAGCTGTCCTGTCTGTAAATAATACTACAGATAGACTCCCTCTGACTTTTTTCTCCTTTTTGCCAAGGCTGTGTTTTCAGCATCTCTTGACAGCTTGTAGCACAAACTTTGTGCCTGCTGTTTGCCTCGATGTGTGTGCTGCTGCCTGGCCAAAGAGGGGTTTGAATTAGAGTCTGTTTTATAAAACGATTCCTTCTCAGTCTGGTGATTTAGGAAAAAAAAAAAAATCTATACATCTTTTTAAACAAGAAAAACCTTGGGTCTGAGAAATTTATCTGATTGATTTTCATCCAATTAAGAGCAACTCTGTTGGGGTTTCTTATGAAATAAATCTAAAAATCTCTGTAAACAAAGCTGTGTGCATTTGGCAGCCTTCTAGCTGTTGCTTCCTAGCAGCAGTGCAACTGCCTATATGGGTGCGGGAGCTGAGCTGATGCATTGCTCTGAAGACTGCTGTGCATGCTCTGCTCCATACAAAAAGCAACCAGCAATAAAGTATTTTATAAACAACACAGAAGTTGGGAAGAGAAGAATTTCAGCAGTTGCTTAGTGCTGGAGTAATTTTTGCCGTTAAAGCTCACTCCTAAAGTAAGTTTCAGTGTTATTAAATGCAATGTCTGTGGAGATAGCTTTCTTTATTTTTTCCAATTACATGACATTTGTTAATTTGTTGTTGAGTGAGTGTGTGAGCTTGTACTGACTGACTGAATATGAGGTTCAGTTGGCTCCGTGTTTATATCACAGTTTTAGTCTTACTCTGTACACAAACTAGCTCATCTTTGCATGAGGCTGTTCTGCAGGGCTCTTTTTTTTTCTTCAGTATTTTGAATGCTTCAGAAATATCATTTAGTGCCAGGATTCTTCTTTGGATAAGGCAGTAGGGTGACGTGGTAGTTATTTTTTCTGGGGTTGGTTGGTTTGTTTGTTTTATGGGAAGGGAGGTAATGAGACTTATGCCTCAACCGCAATAATTTGTGGTGGTCAGCGTAAGATGCTTTTGGTCCCTTATCAAGCATCCCAGCTATTGCTGTTCCAGCTTCCAGGTGCTACTATTTAACTTTTCTGCCCATTGGAATAAAGTTTTCCAAGAGGAGCAGAAACTGCATCGCACCTGCACAGAATGTGGCTAGGTTCCTTGCCAACCAGTGCTAAATGTGTTTGTAGCTGAGGATGCAGCTTCCTGCAGTGCTTGCTCTGAAGTGCAGGGCTGCCCTGCCACCCCTCGACTGCTTACTGACCACTCTCAATTTCTGCAGCCCTGGAGACAGGCAGCAGCCTTTCTCACTACACAGCTATGATTCACTCCCCAGATGCATTAAAGGAAGCAGTGATCCTATGGGGAAAAAAGAGAACAGTCTGTGAAAATATAATGCAGGTATTGCAGTGTGTTTGCAGCAGTTCATTTCTCCTATGTCCTGAACTTTTAAGTTGTGATGTTGCTGCCTAATATGCCTTTGTTGTGGTTTCTGTTTCATTTTTCTAAGTCATCAGTAAAAATGAATGAAAAGTCTATAATTTCAGTTATCTTCCAACTAGTGTTTAAGTTGGCTATCAGTAGGTCTTGACTGAGATAGGCTTCTATGGCTTGAGCTAATAGTTACAGGTTACAATTATTAGCTCTCATACTTGAAGAAAACTTACTGACATTAAGAGCCCATTTTTCTCTGACTTCAGAAGTCATGGCTGCCTGTGAGGAAGCACTGAGGCTTGTGGATCCAAAGGTTTCTCCCAGGGCTTTGTGTGCCCATTGCTTGCCCTCATGGCTGCCTGGCTCCTTCAGTGCACAACCTGCTTTTCCGCTCCCACCACACTGCTACTGCAGGTATCTCCAGTGCCTTTTCCCCGCTCTTTCAGAAGTAGCAGGACAAGCAGAAGAGATCTCCTTGCCCTCAGCTCCTCAGCCCAGGGCTGCAGCTGAAGGGGAATATCTTCAAGGTTCATGAGGCCCTAGGGCTGTGGGATGGAGCATCATTTGGGAAGCTGACAGTGTCTGTCAACCATTTCTTCTCTTGCAAACAGTTTTTCAGTGGCTTATAATTTGGTGAAGTCAGTTGAATTTTTGCCTGTAAGGCAAGGCAGGCTACAACTTACGATGCTTAGCTTTGTCATTTCTCAAGCTCTTGCAGGATATCCCAAAGATTGTGTTTTCCTTTCCAAAGGTAAATTAGAAGAGTTAATAAAATTATGCCATATATACCACTGAAATGGATCCCAGGTGAAATTCTCATTTACTTGTTTTTATGTATATGAAAATGTGGTGAAAATCTTCACAAATAATATTAAGTTGTTTGGTTTATAGGTAGCTTTTAGACCACAGGCTTAAATGAAGTCGCACCAATACGGTGTCAGCAGCAAGCAGCCCACTCCCAGATAACAGGTTTATTACAATTATCAGTTAATCTTGCTATGTAAAGGCATGGTCTTTGCAAGAAGCCCCTTCTGAAAGATAGATGTGTTTGCAAGTTGTTTGTTGTTGTTTAGGTAGGTTAGGATAGATACCTGTAGTGGAAACCAAATCTGCTGGTGGGGCTGGGCTTTTGGTCTGGCCTTTTACCCTCATGTATCTTCTGTCTCTCACACCTTGCCTACTTTTCCTTTTCCAGCCTGCCTAAGGGCTCTGAATTAGACGTGAAGCCATCATAATCTTTGACTCATGTGGCTGGATGCTGTTTTAAACTGCTTTAAGTATGTGATAGGGAAAATTCCTCTCTTTTCCCCAACTAAGGCTTGTGACAGTATTTGATCATGGGAACGAACATGGCAGGCACCACAAAAAATGCTCTGCAATTTTTAGTCAAACACAAAAATGAAAGCTCAGATTTACAGATTTACAAATGCCTGGAGGGAAATCTACTTTTTTTTTTTTTTTTTTTTTTTTTTTTTTTTTCTGAGCTGCATTTGTCAGTGAGATATTAAATAACCAATGTCAGGTTCAGCTTTTGTTTCGGGGGGTCAGTGGATGTAACCTGCTCCCCGTAAATTCACCGTTTATGAGGCAGTGGTGATCTCTGCACAAGTGGGAGATGACTTTTGAACTCACGCAGCCTCTGATGGGAGGAACATTACACTTTATGGGCATGTTTAGAGGCTGTTAAGGCTGCTTAGAGGCTGAGAAGTTTTCCCTCGTAAATCAGGGAACTGGCCCAGGAGGGAGAGTTCTGCTGGTCCCTAGACAAACAGATACGCCTTGTGAACACATCCCTTGCAACTATTCCTGTTGGAGAAAAATAGCAAGTGCTGTTGTAAATGCAATTTCTCTACTTTTTTTCATTTGAGAGTGTTCCCAGCTAAGTATATTGCTTGCAAGGAAATCCATAGCAATCTGTACTAATGTTTTTTTGTTTGTTTGTTTTCTCTCCACATTGCTGCATAGTCCTGATGAGAAATAACTCAGGAACGAGGGAGAGAACTCTTAATTATCAGTTCAGGCTGCTCCAAATGCTCAGTGACGTAGAGCAGTGCCTTTCTCCCATCAAAAATATAAGAAAGTAAAACAGAGAAGTCCTGCCCTAGCTAACTATGGTCTCACCTGGCTTTTCAGCTCTTTATTATTAGTATTTTTAAAATTGTAGTTTGCCATCTGTTACATTACCCTCAGAGCCTGGAGAAGATTATACTGGGGAGGAGAAAGCCAGGACAAAGCAGGCACTCCTCTGCTCCCTTCCAAATGTGAGTCAGAGTGGAGAAAGAGAAGATTCTGCATGTGTCTCATATTATCTGGTGGGGAAAATGAAGTTGCAACATATCCATCGGCAATTTCTGTGTAAGGGCTACTTCTGCAGAAAAAAGAAAACTGAGAATGTGGGTCTGACTTGGACAGTGCCTCTAGCATCCTACACTTGCAAGTGCTTGAGCCTTGCCCATACCAAGCTGCTGGGAGCAGGAGCTCAGAGTGAGCGTGAATGGTAAGTTTAAAACTTGCCATGTGTAAGCTCTCTTCTGGACAACACTTTTTTTCTCAGATTATCTATGGTCAGCCAAATTGAGGCTTATGGGTGTTTTTTGGTCTTTTGGACTATTGCTCTTCTTCAAGCAACTAGAGCTTCAAATCTTTTTCTATGTGTTTGTTAATGAGAAAATAGGATGAAGTTCTGCAAAAATAGCAGTTCTCCCTCTCAGCTCACAGCTATAAGTACAGGGTGAGGGAGATCAGATGGAACTACTACTACCAAAGCAGGCTGTAGGCACTGTCTTACATAGCCATAGTTGGGTTATTCTTTCTCTAAGCAGCTGTTAGCAGTCAGATACATATTTAATGGGGTTTCATTATATCCTATAAATGCTGGCACTGGAATACTTTCCCTGGGGCATTCTATGAATAAAAGAAAGGAGAAAATGACGAACGCACTTAGCACATGCATCCACAACTTCACGATAAAAGCCAGCATTTCCCCATACAACACCTGTTGTTGTAGCTGGGTTAATTACTTTTCATTGTAATCAACTGCCTGAAATATTTATCACAGTGCCTGTAATTTCCCAAATCTGAAAGCGACACCCATAAAAACAACAACATTTTGACTCTAATGTTTCAGGTACTGCATTCTATGAATTCCATGTTTTTTCACTGCTTAGGATAGAATGTGTGATATATTTCTTAATTAATGGAAATTTCTGATAAGAATTAAAACCTACTTGTTTTTTCTGTTTGGTGAAAGTACAGTACCATCATGCTTTCTTCTTTCTTAATTACATCTTCAGTCCTTCTTTCTTGCCTTTTCCTGAATTACAGGAACTATAAATCATACAGCATCATACTGCAGTGTGGCCCTGATGAATAATGTAAATTTTATTTTCTCTGAGATGCAAGACATGATTATTACAGACAGAAGATGTTTGTAGACAGGAAGGAGGTGTGCATAGAGGAGCCCCATGGCAAAGCATCTGGAGTAGATTTGGGGAAAATCTCTTCTGTAAGCCACCTGGCTCTACCTGAGTCTGCTCCCAGTGTTTTGTTGTTGTTGCATTCCACAGAAACGGGGCTGGATCTGGTAATGTCAAACATCACCCAGTAAGAAGCATACCAATATAATGACTGTCCCCAAATCCAGTTTTGCAGCAGTTCCACAAAATCATCATGAAGTGCATGCTGAGTTAAAGCTTAAGCAACTTGATAGAGTTGTGCATCAGATTTTGACAAAGCGCGGTGATATCTTGAGGCCAAGAATAACTTTCTTCCAACGTAAAACTAAGAAGTGCGTTCCTCCCCTATGCCTGTGAACACCTGTAAAATCATCTTCTTCCTCATCCCGGCCCTACGGAAGTCCTTGGTGCTCCAGAGGAACCTAGGTGGTTAAATGTGTCTTGGCACATGCAGTGGCAGAAGGGTGAGTGTCTGAAAGGGTGTGCTGCTTTTCATGGTTCAGTATCCTACATGGGTAGGAGTCAGGCCTTGAAAGACAATGTCTTTTCTACCATGTTTTATCTTTTGAAAATTGTTCTCCTTAACGGAGTCTGGTTGGCTGGAACACAACTAGAATAGTAATACTGAAAAGCTCCTGTAGATACCATCAGCTCAGTATGTCATTCACATCCCAGAAAGCTTAGTGCTCTTTCCATTAGCCTTTCAAGGGCACTTAAGTCAGCAGAAATACCTTTCTCTCTTCCACTAGAGTTGGTTTGGAGCCTGCTATGCAGGAAGGGCAGGATCTGGTGGCTAGGCAAGAGTACCCTAACCAGGAGGTTGGTGAGTGGTGGGTACTTGAGAACTGTGAATGGGATTGCCTTAACTTGAGTTTTGTGAAGCAAAACATTAAGCCTGAGTGACTGCTGGCAATTTAACTGAAGCCTTTCTAGATATAAGGAAGGTACAAGAATATAAAGCTATAGTGGGAAATGGGTAAGCCTTTTTGATACCCTTTGGACAATAGAAAGAGCAAAATGGCATGAAATGCAGTCAGGTATCTATTCAGAAACTATAATGATCTACTCAAGCAAGCAGGTCCTTTCTAATTTACTCTGAAGTCTGAATGCTTTTTTTCCTCTATTTGATCACAGTAATTTTTTTTTTATGGCAAGGTAGAGTTCTTTGGAAGTCATGATCCCTAGAAATTACTCTAGTAAAGAGATTCATTTTAACCAAAATGAATAGGCTTTCAAGGTCTGACTGGACACAACCCTAAACAATCTGCTCTGATCTCATAGGTGACCCTGTTATGAGCAGGAGACTTCCTGCTGTCCCTTCCAACCTGAATTACCCCGTGTCCTGAAGATAAGGGGCCAGGCAATTAGTTGTTGAGAGCTAAGTACTTTTAAACCGTGGTGCTAGCTCCTCTGTACATCTTTAGTGACAGAAAAAGGTGTGAGGTTTCCTAGAGAGCACCTACTACAAGCTTGTGGAAGTTGAAATAATCCCCACATAACTCTAATTTACATCGGTGGCTCTTTTGGTTTAGAGATCAGCTGATTTGGGTATTATTGTTTGCTATTTTTTTCACCTTCTGCTTTTTCTAAACTGCTAATCACTGAAAGTAACACAATGAAAATTTGCTGGTTTTAACCTCAGATCCCTTAGAGAAAAGAAAGCTCTGCCAAACCTTCAGGTGCTTTCTCTGCTTTTTCTGCTTCCCCTACTTTTCCGGTGTAGCCCCTAGATGCTTACAACTCACCAGCTTGTTTGCTTGGGAATCTTACAGCTTGTAGAGCTATTAGTTGTAGATTTTCAAGTATAGCGCTCAGGTTATCAGGCAGTGTGGCTAGATGGCTGCTCATGGCTTTAAACTCAAGGCAATTTAAAAAGGGAATCATTGCAGATGAGCTGTCCATCAACAAGATTGTTATTCGTAGGTCTAATGTCATATCCATGTATAACAAGGTTTTGATTGACAGGAAAGTTTGTTTTAGAAGGAGCAAAGGTCAACATTTTGCTGACAGCTTAACAATGGGAAGATTGCATCATCAGTATATTTTATGGAGACATCTACATAAATGTAACGTATGATGGTGGAACCCTGACACAAGTTGAAACTCTGAGCTATAGGATAAAAGTTTAGAATACTTGGAAAGAGTTATGTGCTTTATCTTCTTGTGACACAAATTTAGAATATTTCTGGGTATGGCTCATGCAATGAATTTGACTCACATCATGTAGAAGAACCATCTCTGCGTGGCACCATTGTCGAGTGGACAAGACGTTAATTAACTTTGTCAGGGACTTGCTTGGGGACCTTGAACAAATGACTGCACCTGTGCTTCCCTTTCCCCTCCATTTAAAAGGGGGAAAGTATTTTGCCTGCTGTGAATTTTAGTGATGAAAAACTCCCTAAGTACTTTCGGCTGCAGAAGAATTATTATTTTCTAATTGGCAAGTGTATTAAAGATGCCAACAACTGAAAAGCCAGTTGTTCAGTATAACAGTCCTTCTAGCAAACCTCTCCCCATCCCTCTCTGTTGGGGATTTTACCTCTTCAGTTTCCGTCTTGAATCTTTCTGCTGTAGTTTCAGGAGAGCCCATTTCCTCTAGGTTTCGCCTGCTTCTCAAACCATTGGTAGCTCTTTTCCCGTGAAAATTACTTTTGCATTTTCTAATATACATTCAGCTAAAAGCAGGCTGAGAAAGTAATTTATGGCTGTAACAAAACTGAGCTGAGACCTGAGTTATTTTTTCTTAATTTTTCTGCTCCACAGTATTTTAATACTCCCTTTTCCCAGCCTCTGCTCAGAAGAGTGCTTTTTTCAGAGCTGCAATTTGTTAGTTTTCATCTTCACCCATACCAGGTTAAAAACCTAAAGTGAGTTAGCCACTAACCTGGCAAAATAGTAACTCAAAGGACAAAGCTTTCCAAGCATCATCTTCAAACACAGCCCAAGCATTTAGTTAACATTTGAATTAGATACCGAAGGTCAACAAATTCAGGCCCTGCTAGATCTAGTGGGTCACTGAGAGCTGTAGGTGGGAGCTCTCCCCACTGCCTGCGTCCCTTTATTCACACATGAGGATATCACAAAAGGCATCATCTCCTCCGTGTCAGGTTTCTTTCCCCCTTCTCCAATATAGTTATCCCATTCCCTTCGACCACTGTGGCATGGAGTTTCTGCTGGTGTCAGGGTCCCTCTCCATGCTATGTGCTAATTCCTGTCTTCTATTTCTGGGAAAGCTCAGCAGCCCAGGCTGCCCGAAATTTCCTTGCTTTTAGAGAATCTTAGAACATAAGACTGCAAGAGGAGCATCCTTGAGGCACAGCTGCATAATAGAAACAACGATAATACAGTGAGGGATCTGCCAATCAGTGTTACACATCAGTAATTAATAACTTGAGTAATTGATGGATTTTAATTTTAAATTTTTAAACCTGAGTACTAATTGTTACTTTTAACCTAGACAATTCATCTACTCCAGCTGGAAAATGTGATTACATTGCAAGCATATCTGTATTTCTTATTGCACTCACAAGTACAAATGTTCCCATTACACACAAGCAGAAAAGCTGTGCCTTTTACGTCTTCTGATAGGTGCTGCTGGACTCAAAGCTGAGCAGAATTTGTTATTCCCCTTTTGATGAGAGAAGGTGTCATGTTTGCATTAACATTTTTTTCATGGTAATCTTTAACATTTTGGCAAATTAAAGTAAAACTTAAAGCCCACAGTGTTTGTCCCCAAGCCAGAACATTCTGATCCACCACAGTTACTAGGGATTTTCAGTCTGGGCTCTTGTTTCTAATTTCTCTTGATATGTGGACTTCTTATCGTAGTCTGATTTTTCACCCGCTGTCCAGCTAGGGAAAAAGTCTGCGCTGTGCAGAAATGCACTTAAGGAAGGAAAAGCACCACAAAACCTAAAACCTAACCCCTCTTTGCAAGTCAGTCTGCATTTTTGAACTGCATCTGCCAAGTGCATCGTCTCAGTGAGGATGAATGACAGAGAGCCTTGTTTGTTCTGGTTTTAATGTGATTAATAACACTTCCATTACTAAATGACAGCCTATCTATGTCTTTGTGAGCCACACCAATAAATAGTGCCTGGCAGCTTAGCTAAATACAATCTTTTATGGGTGAGTGAGAGATGAGAAAAACTGACATAATGTTCTGTTTCTTTCCAACGTATCTGCACTTGACCAGAGTGTATTACTATGTCCCTGTATTGGGATTACATGTTCTCAGGTTAGATATCAGGAAGAATTTCTTCTCAGAAGAGCGTTGAGGCACTGGAACAGGCTGTCCAGGGAGGTGGCAGAGCCACTGCCCCTGGAGCTGTTAAAGCAACATGGAGATGTGGCACTGAAGGATGTGGTTTAGTGGGCATGGTGGTGGTGAGCTGATGGTTGGACTAGATGATCTTAGCAGTCTTTCCAATCTTAGTGATTCCATGATTCTTGTCTGCCTGGAGTGGGAGCAGCATGCTGCAGTTCAGAGTGCAGTTAAGGAGATGCAGAGGGGTTTTTAGAGGCAGAACCTGTCCGAAACTCATCTTAGGTGCAGCAAAGGCACAGTGTTCACGTACTCTCCCTAACCTCCCCATTGGGATAATGGCATCAACAGGTTGTCCACTGGGATAACAAGGTATCAACAGGCTGTCTTTCAGCAGCAGCCTACATTTTGGGCAACGCTGACTGATTGACGTGCATGGCCATGGCTCTCAATACAAAGGGATGCCCAGAGCAGAAATGCTGTCTTTATTATTATTTTTTTGTCTACTGGAAAAAGCGCAATCTGATAGTGGGGAGACAGCAGCTTCCTTGTTTGATACCACCATTGCTGTGACACTATAAACATATTTTATTCTTATTTCAATGCAAAAGCAGAAAAAGTGATGAGAGCACCCAACTGATGCCGCTGTTCTGCTGCCCAGCTGCACTAGGACGAGGGCAGCTCCACATCTGCCGCATGACAGAGGGATGCCCTGCCGGGACGGGACTGCTTCTCCTGCCAACAGGAGCAGGAGCGGGGCCAGCGTATGGCAGAGAGCTGACAAGCAGCTCTAATCCACTCTGCTGGTACCCGGGGGTAGCAGGGCAGGGGTGCGGGAGGAGAAAATCACTGATGCTGCATGGCGAGTGGTAGAGTTGGCTCCTCAGCAAACCCTAAGAGAAGGTTCCGGTGGGACCAGCTGAATATGTGGCCCTTCATTTAGTGGAAGGAAGTGTTATGCTTATGTTTATGCTAGTGTTATACAATGGGAGATTATGCACTGGAATTCTGTATTTTATACTGTAGGATGACGGTGTCCGCACTGGTGGTGTAATATAAATTTTTGGGGATTTCTTGTTGTTTTCTTTTCAACTTTTTTCCATATAGGAGCAGGTATAAGCCTCATATCTATATTTCTAATAGGTTTGCAAGGTCTTTGCTACCAGAAACTTCACTTTCCTTCTCCAATTATATTTATAAAGCAATATTGTATTGATGTTATGCTGCTGTCATGTTTTCTGTGGCAAATGAGGGAATGCAATAGAAGGAATACGGAAGTCAAATGTAAATGCTTTGGCTGAGCAATTGTTTCTTACTGTATGTTTGCACTATCCCTGGTGGTATGGGCACTGACCTAGCTATTAAAGTATAATGATAATAATAATCACTGTAATGTGCGGCATGCTGCTGCGCTGCCAACTGGCTGCTGGCACTAGCTCTCGGGGAACAGAAGGGAAGGCTTGATATCAAAGGCATTGGTGCCCAAGTTCAAATTTACAATTTTTATCTTCAAAGCCCAACCCAAAGTAGTGAAGGGACTGCCTCACGCCTCGGAGATCGTGACCTCCCATGACAGCTACATGCTTCCAAGACAATGGATCTGTCAGCCACAACAGAGAGGCTTGGAAGGGTGGGAGACAAAGATCTCTAGGCAACTTGGCCCATGATTATGGAATGCCTGGAGGAGATCAAAACCACCACAGAACTCGCCACCTCCACACCGTGCTTAAAGACCATGGCTTTTCATTTGTGCTTCCCCACTGCACACAACAGAAAAGAAGAAAGTCAGTGTAAGAACACGTGCTTGTAGGGGTGTGGAGGCAGGAGGTGGGGTGGAAATGTAGATATATTTAGCTGTTTGCTTGCATGGAAGGCGTTTGTGATCTGTGAGGAAGAGTCTGGTGTGAATCTTTAGCAACTTGCATTCTCGGTAGTTGGGAATATCATTGGAACTTGTTATCATAATGCTTATAATGATGGCTGCCTGATAATATTCTTTGCAGAGTGGTATATTTAGGGGAACAAAAAACTGCATTAGAAGACCAATACTAAATGTAACCTGAGCACTAAAAATGAAGGCCGGTCTGAAATAAAACACCTGCAAAAAGATGAAGATCAAGAGAATACCCCCTACTCATTTTCAAGTCCCTGCTTCTAAGGATGCCTGTGATTAAATAGGAACAGGCACGGGCCTTACATATACATTTCTGAATGCTTCCCAGGAGGTCCACTCTCATGGACACTTGACATTTCTCCTACATAAATTAAATTGAAGTGATGTCTATGTAATTTGGGATTAGAGAATTAGGGGCACCTCCCAGCGCCTCTCAAGAAAACTGCTGCTGTTTTGTTAACACTGGCAAGTGTTTCCAGGTCCTTTAGTGAGATTATGAACATTGTGCAGATGAGGAGTAATGCTGCACACATAGACTTTCCAGGAAAGGAACTGATGTTTTTCTTTGTGGTTAGAAGAACACTAAACAGGGAACAGTATGTTGTTCCTTAACTAGTAAGTAACTTGCCAGTACTTTCTGGTTCTCAACTCTCTATATGATACTTTCATCCTTAAAATATTCATCCTTCTTCGATATGTTTTGAGTAACATATGTCATAAGCCTTTAGAAAAATATTTTATTTGCTCTAGCAGTATTTACAGACCATTCTGCCTGAAGATTACCCATTCACACAGGAAGGATGAATTAGTTGCACGTACAATAGCTGGCAGTAATGTCAGTTAGTACTTCACATTTTATTTTGCTCATCAACAACTCTCATGTGCCCTTTCCTATGGGATGTAGGAATAGGAAGTCCTATAGTTCTGGTCCCTCTCTTAACAGAATATCTGGATCTTTTCATCCCAACTCCAATCTCTTTTGTAACTCTTTCTGCTCCAAACTGGGAAGACAGAGATCCAGTGAAAACTGAAAATCAAGAGGCCATTTTGTAGGTGTGTAAATGCAAACAGAGGCACCTTTGAGCAAATAGTGTTGATTGGATGTATGTGTCCTGTAGCTAAAAGGAGAAGGATACTGTTGAAGTGGAGCAGGTTTGGAGTGTGTGATGTGCCTACAGATCTGAAGGCCCTTCTCTGGATCTGCAAGTCAGCCTCCTGTGACTACCTCAGGACACTTACTCAAGGCTGTTCCTATTGATGCAGGAGTGTATTGATCCATTCAGCTTGAACTGGCGCATCGTGCGTATGCTCCTTTTATTTCAATGCCACCAACAGTTTATCCATTCATAAGAAATAAAAGCTGCTCTAGCCAGAGGCTTTCTTCAACTAATCTAGTATTGGTCCACAGATATTTCAAGGAAGCAACTTCATTGCTCTACAGTCTGTAAGATTACATAGATAATACTCCCAGTAAGTAGTAAATCTACCTGTAAGTCTTCTCTGGGACTATGACCTTTGGTGATATCCTAAACAATTTCTTCCTGTACAAAAATAGAGTAACGTCATTGTATGTGATTTAATTTCAGATGATTTTATAGTAAATTTTCTGTCATAGGAAGAAAAAAATCCCTTTCTGTTAACAAGAAGTGTCATTGTTGATTGTCAAAAATAGGATGAGCCCATTAAGGAGCCACACCACAGACCAATTACTTCATGGAGAGGACTTAAGGATATCTCTCTTCTAAAGGGGAGAGTAATCTTAGAAGTTTTTGTTTTCCTCCCCACCTTAATTTTAAGAGGATAAGGAATCATGCTATTTTCATAGCCTGAAAGTAAATGTAGTTTGTATTAGAACTTCTTGCTTTTACTGTGAATAATAGTATGAAGAAACTCTTTAGGCGATGAGATGCAAATTTGTTGCCTTCTGAAACACAGTAACTGTTGTGAGGTCTCTTATAGGATTTCTGTGCTGCTTGGATCAGCTACTGCATTCGCATACTAAGGAGTAATGGGCTTCAATTTCATGCCTGCAGATGTTTAACCAACTGCTTTGGAAGCAGCAGAACTCATGAAGTTCTCTTAAAACTATGCAAGCTTTCAAATGCGTAATGACAAAACTTGAAACTCACTCCTCTCTTTAGTGAGTGTTAATACGCTTGCCTTCTCCCAGCCACTTGTTTTCATGAAGCTTGTGGAATCCTGATGCTTTTGAAGCATCAAGGATTGGTCAAATTCTGATGAGATTGGTCAGTGGACTTGAAGGATAAAAGTAGGAACAAAGAGCAATAAGAAATAAGGTAGAAAACAGATGACAGTGTGAGACTCGATGTCTTGGGAAAGTAGGCTTCAAAATGTAGTGCTCCTCCTTGTTTCTACAGTGCTACTTGTGATGCCTCAAGCTATTGGGGTTACTTTAGATGCAAGCACAGCAGAAGACTTATTCCTTACTCTGATATATGGACCATACACTGTCTAGTGTAAAATTAGCTAACTAGATAAAATCAGAAACTAGATAAAGTGTACTTTTGTCTCAAAATATTCCAGGATAGTGCAGTCAAAATAAGTATTTATGTATAACAGAAACTTTGTTAGCATATTATACCTGGGAAACACTGGATACTGCAAGAATTTTAGATTCTGGACCAGGGTTTTAGCTCTAGTGAGTCACCTCTTGAAGGCAGAGGAGCATTATGTCTTTATAGATTTATTTCCTTTAGGGGGTTTGGGGTTTTGTATTTGTACTTAAATAAAACTTTCACAGATATTTTAATGACTTGTTTTTTCTCAGCTGGAGTATGTAATATTCTGGTATCCTTTTACCTAGGATATCACAAAGTTAGAGTCAGAGAGGAACAGTGGTTGTTGTGGGAGCAGACTAAATATGGAGTGGACATGGAGAAAATGAATTTCTTAAAAAAAAAAAAATCATGATCTATGATTTAAAAAAAAATGGCATAAAATAGGTGAAAATGAAGTATTTTCTTAAAAATTCTCTCTCCATCTCTTTGGACTCAAGTAAAGTGACACTATAGTTAAGAAGTGACAAGTAGGGACAGGCTGAATAAAAGGTAGCGTACATCAAATATCTTGTTTTATTTATATTAAGCTTTCTCTATTTGATAAACCTGGCTGTAACAGAGCTCAAAAAGCACCAGTAAAGTAAAGGTGCTTGGTTAAGCATCCTTATTGGTGTTGTTGTTTAGTCTAGACTAAGGACTGGAACTGGGGAATGAAAATGAGGTCCTTTCTTGTGATTTTTTTTTTTTAAGAAACATATCCCATTCAGAGCTGTACGTGGACTGCACATGAAGAGTGAACATGCTGTTTGTCCAGATAAACTAAGCAGAATATAGTCAGAGAGCAACCTGGCATTTCCAGATGGGATGTATTTCACTATTTAACCAACCCTTTCAT
>PPHD01014844.1:0-16447 GCA_002909625.1 Bambusicola thoracicus | reverse complement strand
CTTCCCTTCCCTTCCCTTCCCTTCCCTTCCCTCACTCAGGAGCCCAGGGATAGATAACTGTGGAAATGTAGCTGGTTAAGACTAGTTAGCCCTGAAACTAAGACTCTGGTTGAAGAGTTAGTTGGAAATGCAGTATGTTTTTTTTAAAAGCTTTTGGGAAAAATAAGCAGCATTCTGGTATGAAGACAGCACTGGCTCATAGACGTGGCAGAGTATCTGCTGATTAAGAAGAGCTAAAGCATCTGCAACACCTGCCAGATCTATGGGACCTTTATTTTTACA
The DNA here is from genome assembly GCA_002909625.1 of Bambusicola thoracicus. Classification (NCBI taxonomy): domain Eukaryota; kingdom Metazoa; phylum Chordata; class Aves; order Galliformes; family Phasianidae; genus Bambusicola; species Bambusicola thoracicus. Next base: position 16,165 of record PPHD01014844.1, on the reverse strand, counting down.
GAGCTCAAAAGCATCCCGTGCTTCAGTGCAGCAGCTCTCACATCTTCCTTCTGAAAGAGAGCAATTTTGATTTTATTCATTAAAATCATAGAATCATAGAATGACTCAGGTTGGAAAGGACCTCAACGTTCATCAAGTCCTTAGATTTCACACAACATCAGCGTCTGTTCAGTTTCCAGCTCCCACCTGCACGATCCTCCCCACCCCCACCATCATTTTGGAACTCAAAACTTTCAGGCAAATTCAACCAGAGATAAGCAGTCTCTGACACGCATCATTCCTGAGAGTACCATAGAAACTGGCACCACTGTAGAAAAGAAAATCAAATTACTGTCATCATTAAGGCAGGTAGCAGCAACCTCGTGTTCTGAAAGCCACACATGGCAGGTCAGTTGGGCTGAGTAGCATACTGGAATACTCATTTGCCCAAGCCTCTCATTGCTCACTGATCACCATGTTTACCAAAAAAGATACAGTATCTAAAGAGGAGCTATAAGGAAGCAGGGAACAGACTCCATGGCAGAATGTGCTGTGGTAGGACAAGGAGAAATGGTTTCAAAATGAAAGAGAGGAAGTTCAGATTGGATATAAGGGGAAAAAATTACATTAAGGGTAATGAGGCACTGGCACAGGTTGCCCAGAGATGTGGTGGATGCACCATCCCTGAAGACACTCAAGGTCAGGCTGGACCAGGCTATGAGCAACCTGATCTAGCTGTAGATGTCTACAGCTCATACATGTCTAACCCTGTTTATTGCAGGAGAGTTGGACTACCTGACCTTTGAGTGTCCCTTCCAACTCAAATGATTCCATGATCCTATGACACGGGGAGATGCACAGATGCTGCCCTAGGAAGGTCACTCAGTACATCTGCTGCAGACATCTGCACCCAACACACTGTTCTGTGAGCCAGGAGAGGGAAGGGAGGTGACTCAGCAACACACAGGAAGATGAGTTTGGAGTCTTTTCTCCTTAGTTTTGAGTTACAGATGTCAGTTTCCAGAGTTCTTTGTATCACACCTAGGAGGATGGAGTTCCTACTTCAAGTCCCCACTTCTCAAGTGCACCAAGGTACTCGAGCAGCAAGGAGCTCTGGGCTCCAACCATTCCCTTCAATTAAACAGAGAGCTGAATAAGTTTCCCAGGGCTTTCTACCCACAGAGCCCATCCTGGCTGCCTGCACTGTTATTCTTCACCTCACGCTCATCTGAATCTACCAGAGTTCATACAACACAATCCACTCCCTTCCCTCCAGAGATTCATCTCCCTTCTGAAGATAAGCAGGTTGCTGACTGCTAGAGAGGAATAGAGAGACAGCTACTTAAATGTCTCTTGAAAGGGGAAAACAGGCATAATAAAAGATGAAGGCAGGTTTTAAAAAACATCTCAAGGCATCAAATTAAAAAACATGTAACTAAACCTTTTTTCCACAGCACCGTGACAAATATCCTCAGGCTAATAAGTTTTTTTCTGCACTAACCCAAGCTCAAGTACTGTGAGGAGGTGGCTGCAGAAAAGAGGCATTCATTAACTCGTGTGTCTGGCAACAAAACTTCTCCCTTCTGAGTGATTGTAAGGGACCAGCCTATCCCTATGGTTTTGGTCTCAGCTAAAGCTAGATGACTTTTCCATCTGTAGCTCCTGAGTTCATTACGCCGTTGTTCAGGCAAAAACCCATGTCAAACACTAGGATCTAGTCATGATTTGTGGTGTCCTTGAAAAAGTGAAGGTTTGTCCTGAGCTCTGCAAGTCTCAGGATAATGATCATGTGTAGGGAACCATCTGTGCACAAGCATATGATCTATGACTTCAAGGTACATTTGCAAACTTCCTCACAGGTTTGCTGCTTCCTACTATGTAGGTGAATAAATTTCATAGTACAAGAAGAACAAAAATTAGATCGTTATTCACTTCAAGTTGTCCAGAGATAAGAAAAAATCTTAAAACTGAACTTAATGGGTAGATGGTGAGAGCTACAGCCCTGGGATTTTGTTTCAGGGCTTAAAACTGTAGCATTAAAAAAAAAAAAAAAAAAAAAAAAGAATTGCTTACAATTCCTCAAAGGAAAGCTATTATGACAAACAGTGGATTAATAGGATAATTCATACCTGTACGTAGACATAAAGCACTTGCAGACTACTGTATGGAGAGGAACTGTGTTATCACAGGCATTCCTTGGACATAAACACTATAAGCATGGATTTGCCTTGCCATGCCATGCCATGGTGGGTCACCATCATTTGGGCTGGTGATTGCTTGGGTTGGGGTTTGAGGATCTGGTACTGCAGGGCAGTCAGAAAGTGCTCTCCTAAGAGTAAATACAGTGACCTCTCATAGACATACAGAACCAGACAGGTACCCACCATATTCAGTAGGAGACACAGGACATGGGAAGTTCATGTTGGATGTTAGGAGGAGTTTCTTCTTAGAGAGAGCAGTGAGGCATTGGCACAGTCTGCCCAGGAACATAGAGGAGTCATCATTCCTGGAGGTGTTCAGGAAAGGGGCAGATGTGGCACTGAGGACCATGGTTAGTGCGTATGGTGGGAATGGGTGGATGGTCGGACTAGATGATCTTAGTGGTCTTATCCAACCTTAATGATTCTGTGATTCCATGATTGCTTTGGAGCCATCATTAACATAGAGAATACAGAGCTCAGCATTAATTGCAAGACTATTTCAGCTGGAACAGAGCTTGTATTTGTTATTAAATTTATTTTCAGCGTTTTTCTTCAATGAACACGCAAGAGCTCTTGCTTTCAGTGGAGTCAGTGTAAGTTTCTCATACATTGCTACCAGGTATATTTTAATCATTGAAAATCAGAGCCCTTCTTCCATTTACTTCTGATGTTTTTGAGATAAAAATCCAGATAGGAATTTTAACTTGCCTTCTAGCATCATAGATGGAAGTGAAATGCCTAGTGAGATGACAACTGCTAGGAGGCTGCTTATCTAAGGATAAGCATGTACAAGGAACAGTGTTTAATCAAGAAGTGTTAGCAAAGAATTATAGAATCCTAGAATCATTAGTGCTGGAAAATACCATTATCATCATCCAGTTCAGTCGTCAACCCACCCCCACCATCCCCACTAACCACATCCCTCAGTGCCACGTCAGTGCCCTTTCCTTGAACACCTCCAGGGACAGTGACTCCACCACTCCCCTAGGCAGCCTGTGCCAATGCCTCACCACTCTTTCTGAGAAGAAATTTTTCCTAATATCAAACCTGATTCTCCCCTGGTTCAATTTAAGGCAACTACCTTGTGTTCTGTTGCTGTTACTTGGATGAAGAGGCTGACCCCCACCTCATTACAACCTCCTTTCAGGCAGTTGCAGAGAGTTAGAAGGTCTCCCCTTCCTTAACTCAATGTAAAAGAACTTTATAAAACAAGTAATATTGTTTTGGCAGGAAAATAGGCAGTTAAAGTTGATGGTACTACCTTAAGTATCAACGTGACCAGAGGTGACAACCTTGCACACCCAACCAACCAGTGGAGAATCTACGAAGCATTTCTGGAACTTAACATATATCTCAATTTATGCCACTTTTTAAAAAGTTTTTTACTTTAAGTTCAAAAGATACTAATCTTTCAGTGGTGCGAGAAGAATCGGTGCTGCAGAAGCATTAAAAGCTGTCAGAGTTTATTGAATTTCCCTTGGCCATTCACTTGTTCCTTGCCTGCTGGAATTTGAATCATTAGTTCCATGTTAGTTTCAGGAAACAAGTTTGCATTGAATGACCATGGCTGTGCTCCTGCTTTAATCCACAAAGGAGGAACCACTTCATACAACAAACCACAACAAAGCAACACAGCTGGGATGTCTAAGATGCCTAACCAAGCTACAGAGAATTGCGCTAAAATAAATATTCACGTAATTCAAACAGACAAATTTGTGGACCTACATTTTGCTTGTAGCATATCCCCAAAGAAGATAAAAGGCTGATGCCAACAAGTAAATTATTCATTGTGAATTATTCGCTCGGCTTTAATAAGGATCTGGAAGCAGTTTAATGCATTAACTCTTCTCCTTACCTTCCTGTGCTCCCTTCTGTCAATCCAGTTGCTCTAAAAACACTTGTCATGCCCTACAAACAGATCTCACCGGGGCAGGGGCTGTTCCTTTTGAAAACTCCCTTGAAAGCTTTTGATACTTGCAATTGCAATACTGCCAGAGCAGTACTATGTAAGATCTATGCAGGGATAGGAATGTCACTTCTGCCACTAGCAGACAGACAAAAAAGCTATCAGATGTGGATATCTGAGGGGAAGGGTCTGTGGTTAGCTGTTTCTTCCTCTACCACTATCTGAAGAGAGAAGTTAATGAAGGGTTGCTGACCAAGTGTTTGGGAAAATATGTCTTTGCTTTCTTAAATGAAATATTACAGCAAATATTGTAAGAAATCTTACCAGGTTAGATGGAGAACTGGATTACAGAATTATAGGAACATGTAGGAAGGAAAAGACCTTCAACATCATGAAGTCCAACCATCAGTTTAACCTACCGAGTTCCATCACTAAAACATGTCCCCTAGTGCATGAAGTTCAACCTTTCAAACCTGTTCAAACCAAAAGGTTTGTATGGGCTGCACTGAGTGGAGTTGTCTTCAGCTGCATATAAATAGATTGTACCAAAAGTAATGTCTTCTATATATTTCCATGAGAACAACAACAGATACAAAGAACACAACAGCATTGTGTAAGAGCACATGCTCAGCTACAAAACACTATTTTTCATCACAGTCACCACCATTAGCTATGTGTTTCCACCAGCAATGAACAAAAGCCTGTATGTGGTGTGTGTCAAAACCTGCACTAGCAAAGGTGACCCACTGCTGCCATTGCTCCTGTTGAAACACAGCACCCACTGCCTCACTGTGCTCATGGCACTGTTTGGTCTCCATAAACATTCAGCAAGCATCAATGAATGTCAATGGGTGCCATTTTTTTTTTTGCATGGAGGAATTCAATGACACACCTTTGCTTCATGCACATTTCCATCTCAGATACCATTTTGTCAAATTATCGCGTGGCAACAAAATGTAATGGAATATTGGTGGGAAGTTTCAGCCTTTGCTGTCATACCACCATCTGTCTTTGATGTTGTGGACCAACATAATAAAATAGCAGGCACTACTTTTGAAGCAGTCCTCATAAGAAACGTGTGGTAGCTCATGAATAAGAGTAACAAAACTCACTGTTGTCTTTTTTTCTTCAGAAACAAAAGAGGGCAACAAAAACATAAAACTAGTGGGACCTTTGTCCTCGTTTTTGTGAAGCTAATGCATCGGACCGGTTTGATGGCAGTGGCTGCCATTCTGAGTGAAGTTTTAAGGTGCTGGTCACAGAGTTCTGATGAAATTTTACTCTTCCTGTGCTTCATCCTTGAAAACAGTGGTTCATAAATGTTCTTACTGATGAGAAGTGATGACATGAATAAGGCGTTATTGCGAAGTGAGGGATATTTTTCTCTGGTAAGACAGGTGTTGTAAAGGTCTGGTTGACTTAGTTTCAGCTTGGATAGTATTGTTTTTTTCAGAGTGTCTGGTATGATGCTATGCTTTGGTTCTAAGAGAAAAACAGTGTTGATAACACACCGATGTTTACAGTTGCCTTCTAAGCCAGGGCCATTTACAGCAAAGGGCCCAAGGAGCTCAGAGGGAACAGAATTAGAACAGCTGACTTAAACTGGCCAAAGGGATATGCCATATCACATGATATCATGTGGGAGTTTTGAAGGGGGTGAGAGTTCATCTGTCTTTCACTGCTCAAGGGGGTGGCTGGGCTTGGTCGAGAGGTGATGAGCAATTGCTCATTCATCTCTTGAAAGTATCAAAATCCGTACAATTATTTGCCAGCACTGTTTCAGCCCAGACAGCATCAGTAGCACAACAGTGTTTGGTTGTTGATGGGCAATCAGTGTGTGCCAGGAAGAGCTGCTGCCCCTATAGCACGGGGCAGGGAACGGCCGTAGGACAGGCTGGGCCACATGCAGCCTGTGGGCTGTGGGTTGGACATACATGCCTTAGTGTCAGCCTTCTTAAGACACAGGCTAAAAGAAGAATTGATTTGAAGCTCATCTCTAAATTCCATTTTACGTGTTCGTTGGTACATTCCCTTTGTCTTACCATTTTTGACAATTCTTCTTTAAGAAAATTTTGCTCCCATGGCTGGTATAAACCAGAGGCTCTGTCTCCAGTTGAGTGCCTCTCTGACTGAACCTCTCAGGATCAATTGTCCCTACAGCTGAGCAAGCAATCCATAGGCTGCTCATTGCTGAGTGGTCCTACATCCAGAATGACTTAGATCTGAACACTGAGTAGTTATGATAGACACCGCTTTGGAGTAAAACAGACTTTATTGTTGTAAGAACTAATTATTATGAGGACAAGCATTAGATAGCTCAGACTGATATACCAGCTTGATAGACTACCATAGCTAGAGGTGGAGATGCTGCTTGGACCCTGTGAAGACACTTCTTCATGACAGTGACAATCGGTGGAGAACAGAAGACACTTATACGAGAAAGGATTGTTGCACACCTCTTCCATAGTTGCAAGGATGATATCCAACAAAGCAAGATGACCTGTCCAGCATCTTCCCTGCTTGGAGGCTTCTTGCAGCCGCTGTGCAAGCCACGAGGCAAAGCCCAGATTTGAACAATTTCCAAGAAATTTAAGCAAACCAGGAGAGCCTAATGTACAGGAATGTAAGAATTGGAGCAACCCAACAGTTGTTTCAGTCAAATGGCTTTAAATGGTCTTCGCCTGCAGAAGCACGCCACAGTCACATAAAGATATGTTTATTGGAAGTCAGGCAGCTTCCCATTAGAAGAGGTGAATGGACACTGATGTATGAGACCTATTGACTGCTTTTGTACATGGTCAGCTACATCAGGTTTTACTGACTCTTCAACACCAGTTTCGTGATGAGGATTGTCTTATTTTTTTCTGCCTCTTTATAGGAGAAAGAGTTGTGTGGTGCAAGACTTCAGGGATCCTAATAGTCTACACTTCATATTCGGAAGGCAAAGTGGAGCTCTAATCAGGGGGAAATGACATCCAACAACATCTCTTTCATCTCCAAACAATCACTGCTACTCTTAACACAGCCCTGAAGGACAATACATTATTGTTGTTTTGAATGAGGTGAGTGTGGCAACTCCTTTAGTCAGACCCAGGCAAAACTCTGAACTGTCTCTACTTGATGAAAGAGCCCGTAGCATTTAAACATGTTTTCCATGCTACTCTACTCTACTCTACTCTACTCTACTCTACTCTACTCTACTCTACTCTATTCCATTCCATTCCATTCCACATTATGCTATGCTATACTATGCTACTCTATTCTACCCTACTCTATTCTGGAGTGGCAGAGTGGGATAGATAAAAAGAAAAACTTAACATAAGGATGGATTTCAAAACTTGACCTCTAAAGTTCTTCCAGCCCATATTCTATTTAATATAGCATGCAAGAACTTAACATTAATGGTGCACTGGGGCAATCTTAAATTAAAACACCTGAAAGTTAATAACTAGAAAATAAACATGCCATAGCTTAAAGTATGACTTAATAATGGCATAGTAATTGACATTCAATAACCATCTAACTCAATTTAAAAACTCTGGGTTTCATATTATGATTGTTTAATATTAATTTGACATTTATAAGTTGATGATCTCAGCAGACTGGGATATTACAAGTTGTTAAACATAGAGACCAATACAAAATGTGAGAGCCTGCAAGTGTGCATCACTATTGCAGTTAAATTTGTTTTCCAAGAACTCATTCCCCTGTGCTGCCACGGGATCTGTAGAGCTATATTTAGAATCATAGAATCACAGAACAGTTTGGGTTGCAAGGGACATTTAACATCACCTAGTTACAACCCCCCTGCTATAGGCAAGGACATCTCCCACAAGACCAGGTTGCTCAAAGCCCCATCCAGCCTGGCCTTTGGACGCTTCTAGGGATGGGGCATCCACAGCCTCTTTGGGCAGCCTGTTCCAGTGTCTCACCACCCTCACAGTAAAGAATTTTTTTCTAATATCTAGTCTAAATCTACCCTCTTCCAGTTTAAAACCATTGCCCCTCATACTGTCACTGCATGCCCTTATAAAAAGTCCCTCCCCAGCTTTCCTGTAGGCCCCTTTCAGGTACTGGAGGGCCGCTATATGGTCCTCCCAGAGCCTTCTCTTCTCCAGGCTGAAGAGCCCCAGCTCTCCAGCCTGTCCTTACAGGGGAGCTTCTTCAGCCCTCTGACTATCTTCATGGCTCTCCTCTGAACCTGCTCCAACAGCTTGATATCCTTCTTATCCTTGAGGCCCCAGAACTGGAAGCAATACTCCAGATGTGGTCTCACGAGAACAGAGTAGAGGGGCAAAATCACATCCCTAGACCTTCTGGTCATACTTCTCTCGATGCAACCCAGGATATGATTGGCCTTCTGGGCTGAAAGCATACATTGGTAGATCATGTTGAGTCTTTCATCAACCAATACCCACAAATCCTTCTCCTCAGGGCTGCTCTCAAGTCATTCTCTGCCCAACCTGTATCTGTACTTGGGATTGCCCTGACCCAGGCACAGGACCCTGTACTTGGCCTTGTTGAACTTCATAAGGTTGACATGGGCCCATCTCTCAAGCCTATTCAGGTCCCTCTGGATGGCATCCCTTCCATCTAGTTTGTCAACTGCATCACTCAGCTTGGTGTCATCTGTAAACTTGCTGAGGCTGCACTCGATCCCACTGTCCATGTCGCCTACAAAGACGTTAAATAACTTGTGCTGCTGGGCCTTATTTGCACATGTGCTTGTGCAATTTTAGTGAATTTAAACAGCAGTTTGCAACCAATTCAATTTTCTAAGTAATTTCTTTCCATTTAGGAGAACTTGGCTGCAAAACAGGGAAGTGGTGTTAGGCATAGTACGTGTAAAACACTGGAGCAGGGATGTCATCATCAACTATTTGTTACCACTCCCACATCAGAACAAATAATGAGATTTAAGCTAGATGCTGGGAAGCAATTCTTTACTCAGAGAGTGGTGAAGCACTGGCACCTAGGGCCAGAGAAGCTGTGGATGCTCCAGTCCTGGAGCCCTGGGCAGCCTGATCTGGTGGCAACCAGCTCATGGCAGGGAGCTGGAACTGGGTGGGCTTTAAGGTCCCTTCCAGCCCAAGCCATTCTATGACTCTATGATTCTATGTGAACTTACCAGTTTCAGAACAAACACAGGCCTTAAACAAAGAAACAAACAAATAAAAGGAAAGGGGAAAGGGACAAATACTTGCACAATCTTTTCACCTGACTTCCAGCAATATCCTATATCCTCTCAAACTACTGTGGCCAGCAGTATGAAGCAAAGGCTTTATTCATTCAGGATATTTACAGCAATCTGTATACTGATGATTGCCAGAGCAAGTTATTCAAAGCATTAAGATTTTAGCATTCAGTTGCTACTTCATAAATTAAACAGAGTGACAGTGCCATATTTAACAGAAGTCAGCTTTAAAATAAAAAGGAAAATTAGTTTTACTCACGAATTACTGCTGCAAGTAACAAACGTATAGAACGAGCAGTAAAAACGGGACTGTGTTCACTAGGTAACAACTACAATTATGGAAGCGTGTGACCATTATAAATAGGAGCAAGTGCAGAATTTTAAGTACCTTTCTTCAGCCTAGAAATACGTTCCATGGAAACCTCACATAAGGGAGTGAACAATTCAGTTCAGTCCATTAATTGCCCTAAATATCATGACTGGTAATCTGCAAATTAGATTATAAAACCTCATTGCTTATAAACAAATGCCAAGATAGACTGCCTCTGCCTTCTCGGCAATTAGTTTGCAAAACAATTACTGTATTTTATGTTTAACTGCATTAGAGAGCCAACGGTGATTTCACAGTAAAGCAGCTTCATAATGAATATTGTTTTTATGAATCCTAAGTCCAGTCATTAAATTGTTATGGTTTCTCATATAACTTAATTTTATTCTTTTTTTCTTTCTTTTTTTTTTTTTTTTTTTTTTTTGAAGATACTTTTGGTCTTCACTTTATCTAATCAGCCCTGGTAAACAGGAGCTACACTCCTAAGCCCATATAGCACATGATATGTCCAGATTTCCTCTAGGTGTGTCCTCTTCTTCTTTCCCAGGAATATCATGTAGTGGGATATTGAGAAGCTACTACGACAGCCAAAGATTTCTTGACATCTGGTGTCTCTGACATGTGAGGTAGATGATGGGGATGGTTTTCAGTGTCCCTGGAAATGTTCAAGAAATGTGTAGACGTGGCACTGAGGGACATGGGTTAGTGGGCATGGTGGGGATGTGCTGATGGTTGGACTGGACTGGATGATCCTAGTGGTCTTTTCCAGCATTCATGATTCTATAGTTCACCTAGAAATTAAAGGTGACCACATACAGTGTACATACAGCAGCTCTCATATGTGGAGGAAATGAAAAGATTTAAATGAATGAAAATTTTTAAATGCCTTTTTACACCACAGCAATTAACAACTTGGTCCAGAGACTGACCACCCCTTCTAACGTTCTGCAGATGTGAAGGCAGTAATATGGGACTGCATACAGAGCTGTTCCTCACCTCTTCTCATTTCTTGGTCATGAATGTGGTGCCTGCAGAAATTCATCTCCATTTTAAAAACGAGTCAAAGAGAGCAAGTTTAAACCACTGCAGAAGCTGTTTCTGCTGTCAGTTTGCCACTAGACAGCTTATCAAGCTCCTCTTTCTCACCTTCTCTCAGCCACAAGTTACTGTCCTGTCTTAGGACCAGGCCAGGTACAGGCTGCAGCTACCAGCATCTAGTATATGGCACAGGGATGCCAACATTTTCAGCTACGCTGGACGTCAAATTTAGAGTCTGCAGAGCTCAATGCATTCTCCTACTGAAATTAGGATGATTTACATCAACTTCTCACTGAGAAAATACAGAATCACAGTATCATAGGATGGTTTGTGTTGGGAGGGAGATCATCTAGTTCCAACCTCCCCTGTTATAGGCAGGGACACCTCCCACTAGACCAGGTTGCCCAAAGCCCCATCCAGCCTGGCCTTGAGTGCCTCTGCAACCTCCCTTCAGCTCTTCTAATACACACAAACAACTGGAAGCTTGAGAGATGCATTTTGCTTAGCATGACTGCCCTTGAACAAGCCAATGCCTGTTAATATCCAAAAGATGTTGTCACTTAGGGAAGTGCATGCTTGAGCTGAGGACTGCATTATCTTCCCAGTGTTACACAGTCCCAGTGATGTTCCACCTAAATGCTCAGATATTCAAAGGCCAGGCTGAGATTCAATATTCACACCACGGATTTTGCATGATTGTCACAACTTGGCTGCCTTCATTCCCCCAGCAGGTCAGTAAAGTCATTGAGGAAAATAAGGAATTTCTCTGCTTTGCATCAGCAAACAAACATTACCAGTAAGGGACGAGTTTTCAAGCTAAGAGCCAGTGAACTCGGGCTGCACACCATCTGGATGTTCACCTGTGGAGGCTGAAATCAATGTCCTGCAAAGCCACATCTAAGCTCTGGAAAAGGACGGCAACATGTCTGTGGGGATGGCACGTGTCTCCTTCCTCCCACTGTAAGAACAATCCTGTCAATGAGACGAAAAACCCACAGATCCAGAATGACTGAAGACAGTCATAGGTCGTAGTCACGTTTGGCATGCAGTCTCCAGGAGAAAATTAATGGAAAGGAAATAAAATTGAAGCAAACTATTTCATTTCAGTAATTCCTACTGAATGTATTGTGAGATTATATTTAGAGTCATAGCTAATTACAAATCTACTTGTGGTTTGGGGGGGGAAATAAACGGCTTATTGGATTTGAAAGTAACTGATTTTTTCACATCAGAAGACTTTTCCTGTTTCGGGTCCCTTCTACTTCTTCATTCAATTAAGCAAATAAAAAGATCGACAATGACAATGATGTGCTGAGCCTTGTGAGTGACACAGAAACAGGTAACTGGACTTCAACCTCTCGGATTTTTCTTTCCATCCTTCCTTTCTTCAGAGACAAAGAGCTCTGACTATTTCCATTAAAATATGGTTAAGTAATTTCTACTGCTGCCTATTTTCCGAGTATATTTTGTAATGTTGAGGAGGTCTCCTTCGCAGTGTGTGACCTTTTACAGCGCTGGATCTAAGCAAAGTGAAAACATTTTTCTTAGCAGTCATTCCAAGCAGCGTTTTTTGAATTAGATAATGGCAATTTCCTTTAAAATGTCAGATTAACTTAAGTCAATTTAGTTCTCTCTGCCTGCATTATAACTCAAGAATTCTTAGGCAAGTTCTTATTGAGACAACGCATGTAATGCTATGTTTACTATTAATGACACAAATAGAAGCCTGTATAGCTCATATTAGTAGTGATGTTTGTTAAACAAAAATGTGATGTATTTGTTTTATGTTCTGGGAATACATCTATAGAGTAATTTGTAGCCTTGTTATTACCAATGGCTGAATGATTGCTGTGCAAGTGTAAGTGCCATGTGCCTTTTAAAAAATAATGAGCCAGAATGTCTTTATTGCTTTGCTAATTAATACAAAGTTTATTTCAGGGCTCTAAATTAACATGAGATGTCACGTATTTCCTTAGCACAGGAGTGTCTGAGTTTCCCTTGTTGAGCTGTAAATAGAGGAAAATCATTTCTGTGGCATTTGTAGGGTACTCAATGGACATCAACCACTCAGCTAAAATTTTCTGTTGGGGGCTGCAAAATGATAAAAGGGAAATGGGAATTCATGTCATTGCTACTGCATTTCAGTGGTGTACTATGAGGTTCCCAATGTTGACCATTATTGGAGCCATCTAATAAGAAAGCAAACAAGAACAACAAAAATGCCTAGAAAGAAGGCTGAAGGAAAAAGACAAAGAGAAATGAAGCCTGAGAACACTTTTTAGAGAGAGTAAAAAAAAGATATTGAAAGAACAAAAACTGAAAAAAAGATATTTTAGTAAAAAAAAAAAAAAAAACCACCCAAAATCACCACCAACAGAACTCCCGGAGTTTGGTTATTTCTCCATTTACAAGCTTCATTTCAAATCAGCACCACTAAGTCACCTGGACTCTGCTGGTGGTGGTCAGGGTGCTCTGAAGGTTTTATGGCAACTCCAGTGTTTGTGTGTGACAGAGATGCAATGAGAGGGATGTGAGGAAAAATAAAATGAACTCTGAGAGATCAATAAATTGTGGCCTTCTGACCTTGTGGCTGATCCTTGTCCATTTGTCAGAGTTAGGTGATAAAATCAGTACAGGATAGGGCTTTAATCTTCCCATTACTGCTATCTTGTGCCTGTGAAGGTCTGCATTCATTGGTCATGGCTATCTATTTTGGGATGTAGATACAGTGCCCCTAAAGATGAAACTAAATTCCTGATTGGTATTAAAAGTGGCTTTGATAAAATTAACGTTTGTACTCAAACCATTTCAGTTCTCAAAGCTTATCTTGGGAACAGAGAGGGCACCATCTTCTCTGCTAGGAGGGGGAAAAAAAGGCAAGATAATAAGAAATTGAGCAGATGGAGTAAATTTTCAAAGCTGTGTGTGGGAGTCAAGCACTCAAATTCCATTAACCAATAACAGTCAGAGGAGCAGACTCCTACTCACCAGGCTCTGAAAACAAGTTAGCATTTCTCCAGTTTCCCTTGCTCTTACATGTCCCTGATGCTGTCCTGGCTCCTTTTGAGCAGGCTGACATTTACACAACACCATAGGGCCAAATATGCCTTTAGATTTGAAATAGATAGAAATAGAAATGCATGAAGTATAGAGGGGAGATTATGTGTACACCACATATGCTCACGGGCATGCTATAGAGAAGGGACAGAAATAATATGTAAGGAAATATCTATAATAATATATGAGGAAAAAGGTTTTTACAATAGGGCTACTGAAGCACTGGAACAGCATCCGCAGAGAGGTGGTGGATGCCCCATCCCTGACATTCAGGCTGGACAGGGCTCTGAGCACCCTGGTCTAGCTGTGGGCATCCCTGTTCATTGCAGGGAAGTTGGACTAATTGGCCTTTAAGGATCCCTTCCAACTCAGATGGTTATATGATTCTATGAAATGATGAGTGGCTGCGTCCAATGATCTGAAGCAAACCACATTTCATCAGTAGCTTAGTATGGATGAAGGATCAAAAGCAGATGGATGCAGGCAGGCTGGGTGTTCAGCAACGCTCCACAGTCAGCTAATGAACATGTGGTTGCATACATCAGCTTTGTAGCTCCTTAATCATGAGAAATACTCTGTTCAGGCCAATGCAATGACCGCCGGGGGAAAATATTTCTACTGCCAACCCCCCTGCACAGGAGATGATAATGAGCACGGCTTTTGATTCTCTTGCACACTGGACAAAGAACTGTGTGTTGAGCTGGGACCGGCATATGTTGCCCAAGACTCAGCTTCTCCCTAGGATCCCCTCCACAGTTTTCTCCTGTGTAACAAAAAAATCCTCCTCTACAAAGCCAGGTTCTCCATCCTGGAGAGCTAATGGTAAGTGACTGTCTTCAGCTCTGCTGTATTTTACCATGGTAGCTTTATTTTTAACAGACATTAATCACCCAATTATTAAGAGTGACACAGCACTTACAGTCTTATCACTGCAATCTAATTAACTTCTGATCCTATAAATCAGTCTTGTACATCAAATACGTAGTATCTATGGACCAAATCTCTTATTTGCTCCACAGGAGCATTTAGCACTGCCAGTTATGAGTAAAGTGCGGTATAAAAGAGAAGAAAGCAATTTTTGCAGAGGGCATAACACATACTTTAGTCCTTCCTGAGCTTAAAGCACTCATTTCCCACAGATCATAGAATATCCTGAGTTGGAAGTGAATCATAAGGGTCACTGAGTTCAACTCCCAGCTCCACACAAGACCATCCAAAACCCAAACCCCATGTCTGACAGCACTGCCCAAACTCTCCTTGAGCTCTGGCAGCTCAGGGCTGTGATCCTGGACAGCCTGTTCCCCAGGAAGCAGTGAACCTGTGGCAATGAGAGGAGAATACTGGACAATTTGGCTATAGGGAGGTTAGTTCTGCCTGGTGTCTGTCTTTCTTCTGCTGCATCCCAGTGACTGCAGCACACAGCATCCTGGTGCACCCTTTGTCAGCTGCTCAGCCCAGGCTGAGTTCTTCAGAGCACATCCTCATGGTAGATGGCACTAGATTTTATAGACAATTTCCCTTTTGAAGCACTCAGAAGTGTCTGGCCAGATTTAATCCTTTTGAAAGATATTTCTTTCTAACCTCTTCAGAAGAAAAGCCTGATGTGACTTTAATAACAACACGCATTGTTCCACTTCCTCAGAAATGCAAGTACAGTGTTGCTAGTGCAGATGTCACATCCTTAACAGTCCTTGACTCACTGAGGGGGAAAATTTCCCCTCCCTCCACTCAACATGAAGTCTATCCACAGTCTGATCTTTACATTTTGATATTCATGCGCGCAGCAGTAAACATAGTTTCAACATTTAAATGCAGTGGCAATGGTGACTGACTACAAACATCCTTCCAGGACTTTGAGCAGTCGACAACCCCTGCATTAAAACAGGGGAAGAGGTAAAGAGGAGGGGTCTTTGACTCGGGCTGAAAAGGCAGCCAGGTGCCATGGGGTGTGACAGATGCTGTGTTCCCAAGGTCACGTACCACTCCAGAAGGACCCAGACTTTAATCCTGTCCCCAGAGAAAGGTTGTCATTTGAGATTACAAGTAGAGCATTAACAGCAGGCAGGGAACCTGTCTGAAGAGTGAGGCTGAGATATTGCTCCATGTGACTGTAGCCCCACGGCCTGGGATTTCAGGTTGGATATTAGGGGAAAAAAAAATTCAGAAAGAATGGTGAGGTACTGGAACAGACTGCCCATGGAGTGGTGGAGTCACCATGCCTGGAGGTGCTCAAGAAAAGGGCAGAGGAGACACTGAGGGACGTGGTTGGTGGGCATGGTGGGGATGAGCTGATGGTTGGACTGGGTGATCTTAGTGACCTTTTACAAACTTAATGATCCCATGATTCTGGGATTTACAGGGGTGGGTGCAAGAATACCCATCCATTGCTGCACCCACCATAGAATCATAGAATCATAGAATTGCTCAGGTTGGAAGGGACCTCAAGGATCATCAAGTCCAAC